>MJUU01020183.1:0-97231 GCA_002080025.1 Modiolus philippinarum
GGCTTTGGACATTGCATAAAATAAATGAAATATATACTTTTCAAAAATATTTTTAAGGATAAGTAAAACAATAAATATAACATTATTATTATCTTTACTGTCAGAAATTTACAGATTCTAGCTAACACTGAGTTTTCGTTTTTTTTCCATTTTTCCATTGTTCGTCACTGGTGGGAGAATGTGAAGAAGGGAGTGAATTGACATTTTAATGTAACAAGCGAACGTTCTTTAAAGACTTTATTTAAAGAATAAATTTTTTATCCTAAATAATCAATGATTTCCGTCTTTTAAATGAATGCTTCTGTTCTTCCTTTTCACTCCTTGCATCTGTGTAATGTGCGACGATTCTGCGCTATGTATTGTCGACATCCGTCGGGAGATTTTTTCCCAAAATATTGTGTGAACGGCTTTACCAGTGTTACGCTGACTTGTTTCGTATTTTAAGTGTCTTCCTCTTTGCATATTTGCACCATTTTCGCTGATCTTCTTTTCTTTAGATGAAGCAATTCTGTTTTTAGTCATGCCGATGACGTTGTCACGTGACAATGTTACATAGCAATGTGATTGGACGATATAAATACGGGATTTCCCTTTTTCTAAAAATATGTCGCACGTGACGTTTCCCGCGGTGAATATCCTTTTCATGGAGTGAATATCCTTTTTTATTCATTTTAATGTCAATGCAACTTTACCATTAGTATATATATATTATAGAATAACAAGATTTATTACATAATAATCAGCATACTTGGTAATTGTAAGGTTTTCAACAATTTTCTTTCAGCCGGATAACCGATATCTTGTAAAATTGTCAACGGTAGTGGTGCATTTGTATTTCTTTTCCGTGTACTTTCCGATCTCATCATAGAAAGATGAATGCATCAGGCAGCTCTCAGTAGACATTATTTTATGTTCATGACATTTTTCATTGATTTTATATAACATGTAATGAAATTCACTCGATTCTGCAACATATGTACTCGTCTTTTTTCAAACTTTAAATTTTTTCATGACATATTATTATGAGAATTTATAATTGCGTCCCTAAAGTCTGTTAAATGAACAACACCCACCTTGTGTTACTACGACTCAGTCTGATTCCCTGGCCTGTGTTAACCTTCAGCTCTAGAAATTGAGGTGAAAATTGCAGAACTCCTAAAACGCATACCCCGATTGTGTATCGCATTATCTTAATTTCGATCACCTTCCGGGTATTTGTAAATAGCTGTCTACTTGTTCCCAAAGTGATTCTAATGTGAACACAGAACAACAAACGTCTGCTGCTAGCCCAACGCCATTTTGTCACTTTTGTTATGTTGGGCTTCCCGAACATACTTATAATAAAGCCTTTCTGATTGGCCGAAAGTCTCGTGACTCCGTGTAAATCTGTTTTTCATTTGCTATTTAAATAGATTCTCGAAATATATTTCGCGAGTCAATATCGTTTTTAAGCAGACCTGAGAAATGAAAGTGAAAGTGAAAGCGAGTCAATTCCATTTTTAATTAACTATCATGTGACAGGTTTTCATCCAATAGATTAACACTATTATAATCATTATGTAATAAAACAATTATTGGTCTTTTGTATCGGTCGATATGAGTTTTAATAGACCTAAAAATTCTTATATTAACCTCCGCCTCCGGCGTCGGTCAATATCAATTTTAAGGTCTATTAAAACTCATATCGACCTCTAGAAAAGACCATAATTGTATAATATTGAGCTTTGATACCTTATTTCAATACAATGGAGTAATTTTTCAAAGAAAAAAAGAAAAAAACGCGGAAAAGTCACTTTCGATATACTTATTTTAAACATATACGCCCTAACATTTTAGTAACGGTTTATTTCTTCCTTTATGAAGTTTTTTTTATATAAAATCACATATAAAAGGACTTAAAACGGAACGGACCTGGATATTATTTGATATTAAAAGAAATGTGACAACTGTAAAATATTTCTCTTCAAAACTAAATTAATCTATGGAGGAAATTTCACAGGTAGTTGAATACAATACTTACATTTTCAATATAATCAGGTGATATCTAATCTTTTGCGCAAAAAATTATTTGAGCAGCTTTTTTTATCATTAAGTTTAAATTGCGATATGAAAAATGTATTCTTATCGAACATGTATCGGGTGTATTATTGTCCCTCGCCGCAACGCGACGGAGGAATGGTAATGGTCTGCGTCCGTGCGTCCGTGTGTCACGTTTTTTGCGGGCGCAACTCCTCAGAAACCGCTGGTCAGAATTCATTCAAATTTTACAGGATTGTTAGTGACCATTAGTACTAGATCATATCGCATCGCCATTTTGATTCGTCAAATTTTGTTTGAGTTATGGGACTTTGATTATTTCGTCATTGTTATACAATGGCAAATCTTGTGGACGCAACTCCTCAGAAACCGCTGGCCAGAATTCATTAATATTTTACAGGATTGTTAGTCACCATTAATACTAGATCATATCGCATCGCCATTTTGATTCGTCAAATTTTGTGGGAGTTATGGGACTTTGGTTATTTCCACATTGTTTTACAATGGCAAATCTTGTGGACGCAAGTCCTCAGAAACCGCCGGCCAGAATTCATTCAAATTTTACAGGATTGTTAGTCACCATTAGTACTAGATCATATCGCATCGCCATTTTGATTTCTAAAATTTTGTGGGAGTTATGGGGCTTTGATTATTTCCACATTGTTATACAATGGCAAATCTTGTGGACGCAACTCCTCATTCTAATTTTACAAGATTGTTAGTCAACTTATGTACAAGATCATATCGGATAGCCATTTTGATTCGTCAAATTTTATAGGAGTTATGGGACTTTATCGACTTAACGCATGCTACAGCTTAGGAACACTTTGTGGGCGCAGCTCCTGGGAAACCACTGAACAGATTATGCTGAAATTTTGTGTGAACATTTGCCACCATATGCACTTGATCATATCATGCTGCCATTTTATCTGCACTGAAGAGACATAAGTTGTCGAAATGCGCATATGCAGAGGGTGAATTCACAGTGACTTCGGTATTTGGTTATTTGATTGGAGAAATTTTACGGGAGTTATGGGACTTTATCGACTTTATGCATACTACATTATAGGAAGACTTTGTGGACACATCTCCTCAAAATCCAATTAAGGGATTTTGCTGAAATTTTGCTTGGCTGTTTGCAACCTAATGCAGTTGATCATATCCTGCCGCCATTTTGATTCGCAAAATTTTGCATGAGTTATGGGACTTTATCGACTTTACTGCGGCAGCGGGGGACATATCTACGCGTAGCAATCTTGCTCAAGATAGATTCATACTTATAATATCCGCAAGTATATTTTTTCTATACCGTTGTTGTTCTTTCTTTCATACGGTTCGGTTCTCACTTACTTTCATACATTTATCAATCAATTTGAATAAAGAAAAACTATACCAGGTTTGTCAAAAATTGTAACAAAAGGAATATAAAAAAAATCGTAATAATATACACAATTAAAAGCTCTGTTTAGTATAAGAAGATATATAAACATGGCGATAGGTCTATAAATTCGAAGTGACAAGTAACAATTTTTTGTAAAGTAAAAGTAACCACATCGGTTATCATCTCCCAAAATCGTCAATTAGGCAATATTTTTTCGCATTCGACAGAAGTTCATATTTGCAATAGACCACTTTCATGTTTATTTCTTATCCCGACTTTGGCTCCGTTTTTATAACGTTTTCCACAAAGGGAAGTAACCTACTGACCCGACAGTCAGGTTTACGGTTCCATTGTAATAAGGGACAGCAGTAGATTTTGAATACATGGGTATCCATCACTTGACTAGGGGTAATATCTCGATTGTCTTTAAACAAATTATTTCAAGCTATTCGGGTACTTACCACAGTGAAAATCGTAACCGTTGCCTAAGAAAATATTTACTGACCGTCCTTTCCCTAATGAGACCGAAAACCAGAATGACGGGTGTTAGCGAGTGACGTCCCTTTGAAAAACATGCTAAATTAGCAGTCATCCCGTAAATATGAAATTCGTCTATTATGTTTGGAATATAAAAAGAGATATAGATGCTGCTCCAAATATGGAGCATGATAAATATCTAAATACAGAAGTCACTGTAAATTTAAAGTTTCTACAGAGGCCATTCCGACAACTTATATCTCTTGAGTGCATATCTAATCAAAATATTTTGAAAGCCAACAATCGAAAGATTAACAAAATTGATAGTCTGGTTTATCAAATTTTGAACAACGTTTGCGAATTTGTTGTATACTCCTTTCTCCTATTTCCGGTGTATACCTCATTCCGATGTATTCGCGAATTTCGGATTTTTACAGCATTTCGTATTTCAGGTAATATTGGCTATATACCCTTACCTTCACGATTTTGGTGATATTCACTTAACCTGTGTATTGCATGAAAAGTAAATGAATATATTTTTATTGCTCTTTGGGTCCAAAATAAAAAGTTGTAAATTTTGCATCGTCTGCCATATGTAAAGCTTCCTCAGCAACAGTCGCGTGATTATACAACGTCAAGATGATCAAGAAAAAAGTATGGAAAGCTAGATAAACAAAAATGAATTAATTTTTCTTTATCAAAAAAAAGAGAAAAGTATTTGGTTGTATTTTCCGCAAAAATTCATCAATTTAATCATGAAAAAAATTTATATAGAATATTTTGCAGTGATTTGGTATATAATATGAGAAATGTAAATTAAGTATTTTAATTATTTAAATATTTTTTCGAATAATAATAATAATAATAATGATAATAATAATAATGAAATAACATTTATCTCTTAAACTGAAAAAAAACACGATAATTAAATATAAGTCTTATTAAAATTTTGTGTCTTTTCAGGTCTTCTGAAAATGAAGAAAAAACAATACGATCCAGATGCTGTAAAACATGCCTACAATGCAGTTCAAGATGGATAATCAGTTTATAGAGCAGCCAGAAACTATGGAATACCAGAAAGCACGCTTCGTGATAGAACCCTTGGATTAGCCCCTGTAGATGGAAGGGACGCCAAATTTTTGTTTGATGAGGCAACAGAAAGACAAATTGTGGACCACATCAAGCATATGGCTAATATTGGTTATGGTTATTCAAGGGTCGATGTGGTGCGTCTAGCAACTGACTTGGCCGTGTATATGGGTAAAAGGAAACCCGATGATCCTGTTTTGAGTAACAAGTGGTATTATGCTTTTATGGGTAGATGACCTGATCTTACTGTAAGTAAGCCACAGAAATTATCCATGCAGAGAGCTCGCTGTGCATCAAAAGAGACTCTCACTAATTATTACAAATCATGACAAAATTTAATTTACATGAGAATCCGCAGAAAATTTATAATATTGATGAAAGCGCTCTTCAAACAGAACATACGCCAAATAAAATTGTCCACGACATTGTAGTAAAGCCTCAGTGCATCACATCATCACGGTCAGCAAATGTTACCATCATCGGTGCTGGAAATGCCATAGGGAATGCTGTTCCTCCATACTACATTTTTCCCGGGTCTTTGTTATTAGATGGTGCACTACTGGGTGCTGATGGAAAGTGTTCTAAAACTGGCTGAACAAACAGTGAATCTTTTAAAACGTACTTGGAAAAGCATTTTTTGAAGTTTGTTCCACATGACAAGAATGGCCCCCTCTTCTTATATTATTTGATGGCCATAGATCGCACGTAAGCTTGACTTTACAGGACTGGGCAGAATCCAGAAATATTATCTTATTCATTCTACCACCTCACTGTAGCCATATTTTACAGCCCCTTGATATAGGGTGCTTCGAACCGTTAAAGGCTTGTTACAACCGAGAGGCACAACTGTTTTGGCGTACAAATCCCGGCTTTAAAATCACAAAATTCAACATAAGTCAGTTGTCTTGTCCAGCATACCAAAAAGGTCTATCATCCTCAAATTTAATATCAGCTTTTCGAAAAAGTGGAATCTATCCCTTCAATCCAAAAGCAGTTGACACTAATGAATTGGAACCTTCAACAAATTAAAACAATACAAACACAAGTGACAATGATCTTTTGAATAGCAATAATAATGAGGAAACTGGAGAAATAAACGAACGCAACCTGACAGAGAACATTCCCGTTGAAACTGAAAATGAACCAAGTCATACCGAAACAGATCACGAAGAATCTAATAGCAATCAATTCTCTTCCCACTTCTAATCCCTGATGAACAACTCGAAACCGAAATACCAATTTATACAGCAGAACCCGTTATAGAACTCAACATTTCTAACATCTCAACAATAGTCGAAACTGAGACAAATACAGTCACAGATTATCTAAACAAAAGGTCGATCGTGTCTGTTGAAAAAAGAGAAAAGAAGAGGGATCATTTCACGATTTCCGGTCACCTAGGAAAGAAAAAAAATGTTGAACATCTCAAAAAGTCTGTGTACAAGAAAGTCCAGTCCGGCAAAAAGGCGACTTTCAAACCACCCTTCAAAACCGTTGAACAAAAACCTACAATTGAAAATGCGAGAAAAAAAAGTGTAACGAAAAAGAACACTAAAACTGGACCAATCAATCAAAATAAATCAAAAAAGAAAACTACAGCCAGTAATGCACAAAAGAAAACCGATGCAAAAAATAGATCATCTAAAAAGAGGAAAGGCTCAGATTTGACTGAAAACTTAAACATGATAAAATCTCAAATACAGATTAAACTACAAAATGAAGGTGATATTAGGGATGGACTTGGTACATCCGAACTGTACAAAAACAAAGGTGGTCCTATTTGTCTTGAAGAATCCGAAGACAGCAACTTAACAGATGATGATGACGACGATTTGTGCTGTGTTTGCAACAAAAAATCACCAGATGAAATTCACAGGTTGGCAGGCATCGTATTTGTAAAATGGACAGAGTGTGACAATACTGGTTGTGACCATTGGACTCATTTACAATTTTGTACCAATGTCCGTGTTCTAAGAAGGGGGGATATGTTTTGTTGTACTCATTGATATATTTAAGAGACGGAAATTTGTTATTATAGTGTGACACTCGTTTATAAAAAACGCTCTAGACGTTCTAAATAACATTATTTAAGGAAAACATTTGTTTAAAATTGAGAAATGGGCATAATGATATTGATGTACCTTCATTGTAAAAGCAAAAATATGTTATTCAAATAAATGTTGTGTTTTAATCTTCCCTTTTTTAATCTAGAGTAGTAATATGTCGTTTTTAATCGATGATCTTAGATATTTATGTCCAGTGCAGGCCTCCATACATTACTTTCCTTTTGCACCGAAAATAGGAGAAACGTCAACAACGCTAAATGTGAATGACCTATGACTATTAATTGATTGTTTAAAAGATAGATATTCGACTTTGTTTCCCACTGTATGCATCATTTAACAGAAAAAATATCTGTATTTTTAACAGATAATTATAATAGCAAATGACAGGTGTAGTGAGAATATTTATTAAGAGTTTAAGATTTTGACCCCCGGAATCAGGAAAACCCTGTATAGATGGGCGATTTTTGTTCAATAAAATTTGTGATAGTTAAGATGATTTTTTTCGGAAATTGTTCATTATCAAAGATTTATATTCTTTTCCCTTTTTGTACAAATCAGAGGCATATTCGGCTGTGTCATCACGGGATTTTACAGCAACCTAATTTTTGGTTTGGTATAAACATCAAGGAAACTGGATTGCCACTTTTTATCGTATTACTGGAATTCCTGTTTTAGCTGGTATAATTTGTTCTTTATATAGTTAAACTCGTCTTTATCTCCGAAGAGTTCATTGCGTCTAAAAACCATTTGACCCGTTTTCATTTGAGTAAAATCAATTTGGTTCCTAGAGTACTTGCTTCCCTCAAATGACAACTTCCTTAATTTTTTCAAAAGTTGATGATTGATATTCAATCGACTTAATATATTTTTAAATATCGATTTTCTACCCAAATATACTGCTAAGTGAAAAGCAGTATAACCTGCAAAATTTGCAACACCAGCAAACAACTCAATCTGAGAATCAGTAAGCATTTCTACAAGGTTTGTATAGTCGTGCAGAACAGAATAGTGGAAAAAGTTATTTTTAAATCTATCCAAAGGCGATCCACCTAAAATGTCATTTGATACATTCAATTTAACAAAAACGTCACAATGCTTGCCAAAGTCAGTCATACCTTCAAAAAGTGTCAGCGGAACGTCTGACAAATTGTCTGTTTCAAATCGAACTGCCATACAATGAGAGAAAAGTTTTTCGGTAATGCCCTTTCCATGCTGTGAAAGTTTGCGTAAGTATACCCCTACAAACCAAACCCTTTCCTTGTACATCTCTACCAATAGACGGTCAAATAAATCCTCTGGATTTACCTCTATACAAACGTCATTTTCAGTAATTTCCCAAGATGTTGGTCTCACCAGATCTTCAATATATTCCCAAGCACAAGTAGCTATGCAAAATGCAGAATCAATGTCTATATAGGTAAGCCATACGGCTTTAGACATCGTTTCATGGTAAAATTTAAATGTATATTTATCTCGTTTTAGGAAATGATGACAAAGTTCATTTGCAGCATCAGTAAGTTGGTATAGCTCGTATGCAATACGTAGTTTACCAGTTATATCCTGCATCCTCTCATGGTCGACAGTTGTTTTATTTGTTGTATTTATTTCCTTTTTTATCATTACATATACCAGAACTGCATATTGTAACTTTGTTTCTGGTTTAGTACGGAGGCTAGCTATATTCGTTTTCATCCCTGACGGTGGGTTTTTAAAATATCTTTCTTCCAATCTCAAAAGGTTTTGATTTCTGCAAAACAGCTTACAAGCTTTTGGAAATCCTAACAAACTATCTGTACTACAAATTGTTTTCACGGTTTCCTTCCATATCTTTAGAGGTGTACTACTGTAGTTAACATGATATGAACGGTCACATGTTTCAATATTGTTTTTTTGCATGTGCTTGTTCAAAATGCCAAACTTTTCGTCAGGATTCAATCGTAGAACACTAAGTGCTTGATTTTCCTCGAAATCGTCTATACAGAGAGTATCAGATTCATAGTTTGATAGAACTGTGATTATGAATTTGATATTACTATTAGCACGGTGAATTGCGCAAAACAAATCCTTTTGTGACTGGTCCAGTGATTCCACTTTAATATTCAAGTCGTAAATAAAAATTTGTTGATTTGTCTTATTTATCAGTTCATCCGGCATCTTCGTATCATTTGACGAGATGAATTTCAAGACTATAAACCCTTTTCCAAAAAAGTATTTTGCAAGTTCAAGACAAACTTTTGTTTTTCCAAATCCCTCGTGTCCAATCACGAATAAAGTATTATAATTTTCCAATATGTGTATGCCTTTAGTTACCGCTGTAGTTTTGAAGTATGTATCATCCTCCGTATGCATTCGTATTTCGTCTAAAGCACTTCCTACAAAATATATACAGAAGTGTCTAAATATATCATTTTAAGGTAGTAGACCCGGGGTACCCCCCCCCCCCAAAAAAAAAAAAAAAAATCCACACATTCAAGTTTCTTTATATTTGCAGTACGAAACAATTATGTTCATATATATTCCTAGAAACAAAAAGATAACTTTCACAGTAAGAATTTTGATTTAAAGTTCACATAAACACCCTATCCTAAGAGTCTTAAATTATGTTCAGTTATCAGTTATCACCACTGTGCTGAAGATGTATAAGAATTGACATAAAAAGACTTCTTCATAGAAATTGTAGACCTTATTAAGAGAACAATGATCATAAGCAAGAATTAAGTACTGATTTGAAGTAAAAAAGAAAATAGGTTGTCAAAACATGTCTGAAAACACAGCTTCATTTTATAGAAGAAAATCCTAATATTCATTTTTCAGCAAAAACAGGGAATTCACAGGTCCTCCACACATATGACTTATATCAAAATTAAAAAAAAAATCACCGTACCGTTATTCCATAATAATAGGAAAACTGCCTAAAAGTCTTAATATTCCTGAATTCCAAATGTCAAGCAGAAAGAATTACCTCCCTTTCCAAAAATGTGACTTTCGTTTATTTCAATATTTGTAAGATGCCATTCAAATCCAAGATACTTTGAATTATTTTATAAAAGGATTGCAGTTCCATGATAACGTGAATATTTTATTTATATTTATGATAAATATTCTAAATCTTCTGTTTTATTCAAACAAATCAAAAACAAGTAATTTGTGAGAAATTTAAATTACCTACCTCGGGTCTACTATCTTAATTCACTGTTAGTAGCCTGTTTTCAATTTTCTATTAAGGGATATAACTCTTGCTTAAAAACATACATTCCTGCATAAATTTTGTATGTATGATTGTGCATAACCAGATGTTTGTTTCTTCAACTATGTCCCTCCTTTGTCAGGAGAATCGTTTTATAACGTATCCAAAGATTAGAGACATAATACTGTGGGAATCGACTTCTTCAGTTCTCAAAGCCTTAACACAGGTCGAATAACCAAAATAAAAAACCCTTTCCACCAACGGGTAACATGGGCACTTACATACGTATCTCTCACTGCCAATAACCGAGTTAAACCTTATTTACACAGGATGAACCGGAATAAAGAAGTTGAAGACATGGGTACTATCATTTGTAAGTACAACTTGAGTCAAAAAATTAGTGTAAGCTGTACAATAAAAAGAACTGCCGAGAAGCTCCCCCCTAAAAAAAGAGAAAAAAAAAGAAAAAAAAACACACACAGAAAAACCCCCCAAAAAACAAAAACAAAAAACAAAAACACAACAAAACACCATAAACAACTAACATAGACAAAATAAAAGATGAAATATATATAAAAATAAAAGTCGTGCATGTATTATCAAATTTTAATACAGTATACCTTGAATTTGATAAGACAGAAAACTAAAAATAAACATTCATCAATATGTTCCTTCTACCAAACTCATAAACTATAAGTGAATTTCATAAATCGAATTTTTTTCGTCCTTAATTCAAAACTTGGCAATTTTAACGTTTTCCCATTTCTGGCCATTCGTTTCGGCATTCGTTTCCCGATGTATCGATTTTGGTTGATCTAATTGTGAATAACTTAATTTATCAAAAGCATGCCCCCATCTTTGCCAAACTTTTACGCCTTGTTCAGCGCCTTGTGGTCGTTTCCTGAGCCGCATTCATGGTCATTCGCTTTTATGAACAGATTGTTCAGTTACTTTATATTTTGTTTCAGATTAAAGATGAAAAATAACAACAAACACCTGCTTTTGTCGACACTGGCCAAAATCCACGAGGGAACTTCACTATAGAAAACACAAATGAAAGACAAAGGACAAAAGTAAATAACGATAGAAGCTCGGGATAGCAGGACTTTGTACCGCCACTACCAAGAGATAGCGGTACAGTAAACAAGGTTTATAGGTTTTCAAACTGCATTACTTAAACACTCTCATCGTTCAATCACACTTAATATACAGACAAGAATGTGACATATATAACTTACTGATAAAAACAGCAGCAGGATCTGTAAAATAAAAAAGGGATACTTTGAAAACATCCTTTCCGACATAAGTTTATCTTTTAATGCAGAGTGGAGTTGGTAAAATAATTCCCGTGTTAGAGATGTATGCTCTTTATTTTTCTTAGATATGGTGTACTTGTACATAAGCTAATATCTCATGTATACACTTTGTTCAATTACTATTTTTGAGTTCTAGTGCTGCTGATGAGGAATCAATTTCCGAAATGGCAATACATTAAAATTATTGCAGTTGGAGTAAACATGTGTTAGGGTCTCGTGTTCATTTACTCCATATCCTTTCGTAAAATATTTAATAAATAATTTTATCTTTAATGCAATGTGGAGTTCGTAAAATAATTCTCCGTGTTAGAGATTTATGCTTTTTGTTTTTCTTAGATATGATGTACTTGTAAATGAGATAATATCTCATGTGTACACTTTGTTCAATTGTTATTATCTAATTTTTTGTAAATTCTATTCAAGAGCCTGTGTTAGATACAGTGACTTCCTTGATAGAGCCCGGTTGCTCACAAATAGGCTACTTCAACAAGGGTATGCTACCCAAAACTTGAAGTCATCCCTCCAGAAGTTAAACGGTCGACATCACCATCTTGTGGACCGCTATGGGATATCTGTTTCCCACATGACAACAGATCTTTCCCTTTAAAGCTTAATTGTTGTTTCCTCTACCGGATTTGACTTTACTACCGGATTTGACATGTTCAACACGGCGGGTGTCTTATAAGAAGCAGGAGATGCTAACTCTACCGGTGCACCTGATCTCACCCATGGTTTTTTATTGGGTCCGTGTTGTTCATCTTTGTGTGTGTGTGTCTTCATTTTTCTTTTCTGTGCCGTACCCATGTTGTGTCCCTTTTTTGTTTCTGGTGTTGCCATTGTCCTTGGATTGTTCACTTTTGGATTGACGGTTCGGTTCTCACTAACTTTACCTTACTACACTACTCTAAAACCTAAAGTCTAACTCCTTGCATCGTAGTTTTGTCCTTAGCTATATTTGATATTACTGATTATTCGAATTTCATTTGGTTTTATATATTTTAAACATTTTTTGAAATTATGGATTTCCTATATTTGAGTTCAAGTGCTGCTGATGAGGAATTAATTTCCGAAATGGCCATACAGCTCATTGAAATTATTGCAGTTGGAGTTATCATATGTGTTTTGGTCTCATGTTCATTTACTCCAAATTCTTTCGTAAAATATATAAAGCTTTGCTAGCACTTTCCTTGGTGAAAGCGGATTATTATGCTTTTTGAATTTCAAATCAACTTCAATAAAATTTATTTCATTTTCTTTTAAACCCAGGCCGATAAGTTATTTGAATTAAACAAAAGGAATGGGGATCTTCATTTGACGAAGCTTGAAATATATGAAAAAGAAAGGAAATGGGGTAAATGTCAAGGAGACAACATCCCATAGCCAGGTTAAAACGACCCAAAACAAAGCATCTAGGGGTCACCGTACGGTCTTCAACACAGTGAGGAACCTCACAGCATATAGCAAGCCCTAAATGGCCCCAAAAAAGGTAAAAAAGTGAATAAATCAATGGAAACAAACTACATCAAATAACACAAATATCAAGAAACTAAAATTTTATAAGAGGACAAGGACAAGCCAATGACCAACATATTCCTGACTTGGGACAGGCGCAAAAATTGCGGTGGGGTTAAACTCGTTTTCTTGGATCCAAACCCTCCCCATATGTGTGGTGAATGGCCTAAAAATAAATATACAAAAAAGACTCACAAAAAAAATCAAACTAGAAAAAAGTCCAACTTATTAAGACGAGTACCCTTACAATGAAGTACATAAAACATGAAGACAATTCACACAGGTACTGTCCGGACAAATGCTCGCAGTTACTGACGGCTAGCTAAGGACATAATTTCCGTTGACTATGATATCAAGCCTTCTTACATATGAAACTTCAATTGAAATACTTCTAAATAGATTTGGTATAACAAAATCATCAATTATGAAAGAAGAACATGATATTGTGCAATGCCAAATACTGACAATATGAAAAATTGTTTAAATTTAGTTATGGTGTAAAGCATTTAAGAGATGATCAATATTTTTGCCAACAAAAACCAGAAGTAAAGATTTAACAACAATGCCGTATTTATATCCTTTATGAATAAGTTTGTTCAACGGATTAATAAGTTTGGAAGGACAATTTTTGAATTTATGCGCTTTGTAAATGATATTGCCATAGAAGTTTGGATGTGAAATGCCCTGATGTATAAGAGCCCAGCATGTAGAACCAAATTTTGTTAATAAGTCAATGTATCTATAATAAAATTTAGAGAATGTTTTTATCAATTTATGATATCTAAACCCTTGATGCAGAAGTTTTTCAGTGAGGCAAAGATTTCGGTCGTTGAAGTCAGAAACATCACTACATATTCGTGCATATCGAACAAGTTGAGAAATGTAGACCCCGTAAGAAGGGGCTAACGGAACATCGCCGTCGAGATGGGGAAAATTAACTTTAGGGAAGGAGAAATCATCCCTTTTATCATAAACCTTAGTGTTTAACTTTCCTTGATTTATTGATATATCAAGATCAAGAAAAGCAGTATAATCACTGCTGCTATTGGATTTATTTAAAGTAAGTTCAGCAGGATAAATTTCATCTGTAAATTAAGAAAATTCCGGATTATTTAAAGCCAAAATATCGTCCAAATATCTATATGTATTGTTAAATTTATCCACTAAATGCTGTTTAGAAGGGTCTTTTTGAATTTTAGCCATGAATTGTGACTCTTAGCAATAAAGAAATAAATCTGCTATGAAAGGTGCACAGTTGGTACCCATAGGAATACCTATTTTTTGCCGATAGACTGTATCACTGAAGCGAACAAAAATATTATCAAGAAGAAAATTTAATGCTTTTATCATATCCTGACAAGTCCAGTTGGTATATTTGTCATGTTTGTCGTCACTGAAAAACGATTTAAATGTATTGCAACAAATATACGTACATCCTGATTTTTTGAAGGACCATTTGATCAAATACGAAAATTTCTCTTTGATGAGTGTATGCGGTAATGTAGTATAAAGGTTAGATCAAAGTGCAGTCTGCACTGAAAGGTGGTTGGCTTCGTCAGCAATGAATATATCATGTGTAGCTGACCTCGATCATGAAGATTTTGATCTCAAATTCAGGGCAAAACTTAAAGTATCAATACTTGGGAAAAATTAGAAAGGAAAATTTTTTTACAGCTCAAGTAATATTTGATGTAAAAAAATAAGTGATAATCACATTGTGGATTATGGATTAACTGTCCGAAGTTTGATGCTGTTAATTTCAAGATTGATTGAGGGGGGGGGGGGGTTAANAACATTTGATTTTCAGGGGGTCTGGGCGAATTGCCAAGAAAAAAATTATTTATTTTCATGAAAATCAAAAACAAATTAATATATATTTTCACCAAATGTCACATCCAATCATTTTTTTGCAATTGCAACACAAATTTTAATATTCTTCAAAATTGAATTATTTATTTTAATGACAAGAAGGATAAACATATTTATTTTCACTGGCACCAAGATTAAATCATTTATTTACAAAATCACCCAAGCCCCTGCTCTCCGAAAATGAAATGGTCGTCACCTTAGTGTGACAAACAGCACTGTATTTTATTTGCGTCCAAACTCCTTTGGTCGAGGAATTAACAGATACTATGCACAGTTGTATTTAGTTATTCTCACAGAAACAGAATTCTAAGTAACCATGATGAAAGCGCTAACTAGTAGAAATAAGGATGCCTTTAAAATTGAAGCATCGTTTGGCATCAGCACGATCAGCGGCAGCGGTTTCACCAACCACTTCAAAATATATCCAAATCTCCATGTACTTTCTACGATATTCTTCTTATAAATAATCACCATTCATCTCATAACGGCGGCGTTTTTAGTTACGCTACATTCTCTTTGAATAAGTAAACCTCCATATTTGATCTTTGGGAACTCATCGGCATTTATCCTACACGACTGCTTAAAGTTCAAATTTTCCCGCTCCTTAAAGAAAAGTTCCGAATATATTATGCTTTATGTAAATATAGCCTGGATATGGGATGTTGTCTCCTTGTCATTTAACCCATTTCCTTTCTCTTTCATATTGTTCGCTTTTAAGGGTGCGGGTGCTATGTTTTAGTGTGTTTTAATTTTTTAATGAGAAATCGCGTGTGTATAAGATTTTTCATATGCCATGTGCAATGCTCCAACGTTGGAGGAACTTACAAGAGAAGTAACAATTAAAACCAAACTATGCGCATGCGTGTACATTTGTAAACAAAGCATGGAAAGACAATGAATATTCTTATACAGCGATATTGAAAAAAGATATACATTAGAATATCATACATTGCATAAAGCAACTGTCACCTAGTTGATTGTTTTCAAGGAACTGATAATATCAACAAGATTCGGCTGCAATAGAAATTAATACACACAGCCGATTTACACAAATTATCTGAAGACCGTATGTTCATTACGCTGCAACAGAGTCCTTGTTATTGTGGCAATAAACGAGATCTATGAAATTATTTCACCAAAAACTACGTTATTAGTGGGTATTTTGCCGTTTTGATCGCTTACATAGCCATAGCATATAGCAGTTTGAAGTATATTATATAATAAGCATTAGTTGTAGTGCATTCTTTGGGACCCGATCTTTGCAATAAGGTGGCCAACCACCTTAAAAAATCATAGCTATCGACGGAGGTGTATGCTTCATTAACAGATCGAAGTCTTTCCAAAACTTCTACCGAATTTTTAACACTCCAAAAGTAGTTAATTCCACTGTATTCATAACATTTGTTGCTTAAGTTGATGACGAGATTTTTTATTGCACTCTTGCACTGGTCAATAAAACAGAAGTATGTGTAGTAGAACATTTACTTGATGCCGAAATAAAACGAAATTTGAAAGGATTTTTGTGAAGTTTAGGAAGCCAATACATAGTAGGAATGCTTTTATAATTAGAAGTTGCTTTAGAATGTCGGCTTTGATTGTTTAACATAGTTTCAAATTTCAAAAAGTTACTTCTGTTTCACGTATTTCATTACAGAATAAAAATAACGCTTAAGTTTTTCTATAGATATGAAAAAGAAAGGAAATGGGGTAAATGTCAAGAATAATAATAAGTGGGTAAACCGCGGTTAAAGTGGAATATTGTACGTGCTTTTCAGTCCCTTCAAAACTGGTATACTGATTCACTTTTAAAGCTAATGAATACGTTTGCAAATTTCTAAGCATTTAAACAGGAGAATATCCAAACTTCTTTGTTGCATTTTAGTAATGAAATTAATTTTAACTATACACGTAACAAATACGACCCAATCAGGTAAAATTATTTATTTTTTTACTATATTTTGTTTACATGTCTAAATGAAAGGGTAAATTACTCGACTACGTTACGAAAAAATACACTGCTACTGAAATCACGAATAGTTCAACTGATTTTATTATGATTCTACCATACTGAGTACACTGATCCCTGAGAGTCCCTCCTCCATGGCCTGCCAAACTGAACACAATGGCCCCTTGTATACCCTTTTAGCGGTATATAACTTTGGACGATGGAAATATACTTCTTCTGAAATCAATTATCTATATTCTTTCTTCAAGAATAAACTTTTCGCTATTTTGTAATGCAGGAATTATGTTAGCCCCTGGTAGTTTTCGCCTTTTAATAATATTTATCGTCGCCATGTTAACTTTCGTGTGATAGCTGTAAACACATATATTCCTTACTATTAACAATTTCACAAAATATCATTTCAATTGTTATCTTTTATTTTGAAGATATTGTCGTTGCACTAAATTCATCGTTCAGATGTGATTTATATACCCGGACAGGTTAAATATCTAAACGTTACTATGCACAATTTACAGACAGCGTGTTTATATTGCTAATGTAGAAGACGCCCGACTAGTTTGTATGTTCAGAACGTAGATAATTTCACACAATTATTTTTCGAACTGAATTGTAATATTTTGCTTCTTTAACATCAAATGCTTAAATTTCAATTCCAAAAATAATAAACGAAATGTCTCAATCTTTTATATACAATGATTTAGATATATATATATGTTAAAAAGTTCTACCTCATAATTATTCTCGGAATTTTTATCAAATATCTATCTAAAAAGATTAATGCTTACAGCACAAATATCCAATAAATGTTTTAAAAAAAATGAATAACGTGATTGTTAACTTGTTGTGATTATTTGCTTTAAATCAAGGTTGGAGTAGTGTAATTCAATTTCCATATGCGACAATAGTAACGTTTCTTCCTCTCACAACTTTATTTCTCATTTCCCTCCAAACTGTCATTTTCCATGAAGAACCATTTATCGCCACAATTTTCAACTGCAGAAACTATATGTTTCCATTGGTTATCCATCCTTAATTTTGATCTCTGGATGATTTCCCCCAAATTTCAACGAAAATTGCTTTTATTTAACGTAAACTAGGGCCCTCTTTTTTGTTTTAGGTTTTTTATTATTCTATTGCAGATAATAAAGCATTTTGTAATTTTTAAATGCAGTATTTAATAAAGTTCTCAATGAAAATAACATAAATTACTTATATCCAATCAGTGTTTTGGCAGACCGATTACCGAGCTGTAGATTGGGTGGCCAAAAGATTCCAAGGGAATCACGAGCTAATTACACTCTTTTAACCTCAAGTGTTGACCTTTTGGTGATCTCAAGATGATATACAACAATGAAAGCGTTGACTAATTATAGTTTTGTCATGTTGGTCTAATGATCATTTACTCCATATTTTTTCGTTGTTTTTTTTGGCACCTTATTATATCAAACGAAAAAAAAATGCGCCTTTGTAAATTTTTTTGCAGCACTTAGAATATCTTTATATGTCAGCAAAGCATTTTCGTCGGTTAGTGTTGCATCTATTTTAGCATAACAATTACTTACTGGGTAATATATGTAGTCTCGTTTTACAACATGTAGTGCCGATATATCTTGATATTCTACATTCATACGTTCCTGCATCGTCTGTGGTTATGTCCTTTATTTTCAGCGTTACAATATGAAGAAAGGGATTCGATGGTGTAAATTCCATAGAAAATCTTTTACCAGATTCAAGGGTAATATTGAAATTTTCATAATTCCATTTAATGTTACGTATAAGTGCGACACCATAAACTTTAACTTTTATTGAAACATCGTCACCCTCTTTTAATTCTGTAGTAATCTGTTTTATTCTAGGATGAAATGGACCTGAAATTATTAATAGAAGAGCATGATAAGGCCGTCGCATGTTGATACATTTGGACAAGCGTTGACATAAATTACAGGTGTACTTAATAATTATGCTCCTCATGAATTGTAAAAAAAAACAACAAATACTGATTGAGATGCATGCCGCAAAATTGATACAATATCAAAAGAAAGTATGGCATAAACCAATCAAACATTTATTTGATATAAGATAATCAGTAACTTCGGTATTCTGTTATTCATTTATTATATACATATTATGCATGTAGGAAATGATAAAACAAATATTGAATAATTCGATACAAAAATTTATCACGTAGAAAAGTCTTGATAAATTTCAAACTTAAAAGGAAATTGAGTTATCTCCAATATGCTATAACTAAAAAACCATTACATATTTTTTGGAGCAGAAACCAAACCGCAAGAAATTAAAAATACCATGGTAGAAACTTGGTGGGGGTTGGAATTGTTTGTCAATTTTTCTGCTTCCAACTAATGGAAAAGGTTCCGAGAGCATGTTTTTAAAGCTGGAGTCATCTAATGCATCTTATATTACTAACAAAATTCCATTCAAAGATAAACATGTGTGAAGTTAGATCCCGGGGGAGGGTATCTTCTTAAATAATGGTATACATAGACGCACCGCTGTAATGGGTCACCTTTTTTTCAAATTGATATTTCAATAGGGTGCAGGTTTCATTAATGTGTTATATTAATAGGTAGATATTT
Source organism: Modiolus philippinarum (assembly GCA_002080025.1). Lineage (NCBI taxonomy): Eukaryota > Metazoa > Mollusca > Bivalvia > Mytilida > Modiolidae > Modiolus > Modiolus philippinarum. The sequence continues at coordinate 19,498 of MJUU01020183.1, forward strand.
TGTCATGTCATTTATAAAATTATGTTTGTGTTACATTTTTTCCTTATTATTTAAATTAAATGCAACACAAAGTAAATTATATAGTACGAAAACAGTGTTCTGTTTGCACTTTTTGTACAAGCAACATAAAAACATAAATAGATGGGTCAGGATTTCAACGGAAATATATATAAATGGTATGTTTTTTCCAAATCATTTAATATATGAATGGGGAGTGTTTTGAAAATGTCAGCCGTACGTCTGCACCAAAAGTATAGGTTGAAACTCCCGAAAAGTAAGAAAAATAAATATTCTACTCAGCAAAAGAAGCGTCGACGCTCGTTAACGTGGAATATTATTCAAAATAAAACCATTAGCTTCTGTTTAATTCATTACCATCGTGAGCAATACTCGATTCAAATTTGACTCTCGAAAAGAACAAGCCCTGGAAAAAAAAACTTCCCGTTGATAGAATAGAGACATAAATGAGCATGGGCAGGAAGTCGAAAGGACTTTTTGGTCAAACAAGAACAACACTGACACATTCAATGATTACAAAAATTTGGAAGAATCAACACTTCAAAGATTTTTGAAAACGAGGCTGAAAAAGATCTGGCAGTTTTGACTTGAAGTACTTGTTCCAGTGTGACCTTAGATTAAGTGAACTTCTATAAGGAAATGAATTTTAAGATTATAGTGTACTTAGGCGTACTTTACTTTGTTGATTAGTAGACTTGAATCAAGCCCTTAATCTTCAGCTTGATATCAAACTTTAAATATAAATGCCAAATATTTTAAATCTAAATAATGTTGTATCTAATAGAACAAAAACTTAACATAATTTCATTGTACTATATGTTTCCTCACCGTTCATTGAAGATCTTATGAAGGCTTTGAGTTGTTATTACTCCCCTTTGGGTCGTTGTCTCTTTGACACATCCCCCGTTTCCCATCTTTTATAGTATATATATATAGTAAATTATGATGCTCATTTTATTGCGTCATATTCACATGATTTCTGGATCCTAACCGGCATTGTCGTTAAAAGATCGCAAACAGTTAATGAAATGAAAAGGACCATCCAAAAGAAAAATAATTCAGACGGGTCTAGTACATTTCATAATTTCGGTGTTTTGTAGCGACTTTTATTGAAGAACTTATTTCACAGGAATTTGTTTGAGACTAAACGAATCAAGAAGCTTCATAAGACAACACTACCCATACGTACATGTACGTTACAAAAGCCTTTTTACCTTTCGCTGAATTTTTTTAAATTAGGCAAAAACATAAATTTACAAAATTACAACGTGTACACTTACAACACCGCAGCAATAATATCGTCAAGGTACCTGCAAAAAAATTGACTGATATATTTTGTTGCATGAACTTATTATGTTCGTCATTCAATGGCTGATTTGAGAGGTTATAGATTCATATAATAGTACTAACATATACTAGTTTAAAAAGGTTATACACAGATTGAAGACGATATATTCATTTTTACAATTCACTGTGATCTTTTCGATGACACTGCTAATCAAAACTATTATATTTTATATTATTTGAACCTTTAATTTTTGTGTGAATTTGTATATCAATATTTTGTAATTCCACGATTACTTTCCTTAACATTCAAAAATCCTTCTTTAAATCCGTTATAAAATATAACTCTGGGAACAACCTGGACACTTCGAATGACCGGATCTTTCTACAAGGTGAGCTTCTCCTTCCATCTGTCTTATAAGTTAAGATCTTTTTTGACTTGCTACTAAATGATTAAGTCATGCCTTCTAGTACTGACACTGTTGTCGAATTGCCTTATTATTACCTTTATTTTTTGGCTTTTGATAATAAGTCCATCAAATCCAAAGGAATTGAATTTTGTAAGAAGTCTTGTTAGCTCACCTAGCTATGCCAGGGTGAGCTTTTGGCATCAATTGGCGTCCGTCGTCCGTCCGTTTATTAAAATATCTTCTCCCCTGAAACCACTGGGCCAATTTAATCCAAACTTGGACTGGGTCATCACCAGGGTATGTAGTTTAAAAAATGTGTTACAAAACAACATGACCGCTGTTACTAAAATAGAACATAGGGGTTAATTGCTGTTTTTGGCAAATAACTCAAAACCCGTAGCAGATATTAATAAAGGGCTACACGGAGCGCAGCATGATACGACCGCAGCATGTCGACCATTGAAAGTTGAACAAGTGTAATATAAAGAGAATGTGTACACAGTAAAACTTGACACAGTAACTAGATACACACAAAAAGGAGATTGACACAGTAATTAGCTAGACACAAACTAGGGAACACAGAAATTAGCCCTTTTAATCCCTTAAAGCTTAGAATCTGGAAGAGCTATACAAATCTTTTGACATATTTCTGGAAGCTTACAACAAGAGCAATCCAAAGAAAAAATCCCGAGACGAGAAATAAAGATTTTACATAGTTATGAAAAATGCAATTTTGAGCTCTTTGGCCCATTATAGCTCAGACGCGGTAAGAGATACGAAAAATCCGATGACATTTAAATGAAAGCTTAAGACAAGAGAAATATAAAGAAAAAAAAATCCCATCGAAATCCGATGGAAAATAAAAAAAATATGTAATCTATACATGGAACCATACAAAATAGTGATCAACTTATTTCAATTTTCAACGATAACAGCAGGAATATCGACGATAACCTTACTATTGACAATCCCCAGTTTTTAGACTATATCGACCTCATTTACCCACAAGAACTGAAACTTTAATAAAGCAAACAATGATTCTAAGTACTGTCAATTTCTCAATCTAGCTATCATTGTTGACTCTGGAAAAATTAAAACTAAAATTTATGATAAAAGGGATGATTTTGATTACACTATTACTAATTTCCCTTTTCTTGTTGGCGACTTTCCTGCAGCACCATCATACGGGATGTATATATCTCAGCTGGTACGATTCGCACGCGTCTGATCTACTCTGACGACTTAAATGAACGTAACCTTAATAACTCATCCAAACTATTACAACAAGATTACAGATTTCATAATCTGATAAACACATTTAAGAAGTTTTATAGAAGATATGAACATTTGGTATCTAAGAAAAATGCGACTCGGAAACAGCTTATTATTAAAGGCATTTCTCACCCTCGTTTTTACGGAAATGTTGTTAAAAAAATGTCAAAAAAGGATAAAAAAAAATCCAGAAAAACTGGGACGTAACTTACATTCTTTACGTAATGGGGTATATTGACCGGATATTCTTCATGATTCCGTTAAATTGGCTTTGGGAGCCAATGACCTGAAAATTTTACAATTATACTGGCCTCTCACTGATACTGCCGATGTCTACTGAAATCCTTGATGATTCTTTACCAAACCATTTGGGAGGTTTTGAATTTGATATTCCGTAATGCGTCAGTGTTTTACCATCAGACTAGGCTCCTCGAGCTAGCCGGCAGTTTAGCGGCGAGCACTCCTCGACCCATCTTTCTAAATTACGTTTTGTCTATTCTTTCCTTTTCAAGATTGTGGTCTTAGAGTTAGTGGTCTACTTGTATTGGGTTTTATTTGTATGTTTATTATACTATAGGGATACGGGATAGAGAAAGGGGAGGTTTGGGTACCCTAAACCGGTTTAACCCTACCTCTGGCTGTTGCTAGTGCCGGTACCAAGTCCGGCTATCACGAGTTCCTATCGTTATCTATGTTTGTCTTTTGTCATTTTATTGTTTTTCTTGTGCAGTTCCCTGGTTGATTGTGACATGTGATTGTAATGTTCGACCATTGTAAGTGTTTCCTGTTATCTTCCCTTCATTAATTTGCAATTTTGGTCCCGTTTGGCCCCTCCTAGCTCCGAAAGGAAACAAGTTATCAGAAATCTAATAGTTAATCTCCAAGATAATTTTTCATAAGGAATCCATTGAAACAAAATGCATCAAAATCGGACTAGAAATAAAGAAATAAATTTTGTGTGATTCGCACGTTGGGCCCCATCTATCTCATGAACGGTACATGCAACGTGAACTTGCATACTTCTGATTGGAAATTTCCTCAGGAGCACACTGAAAGAAACCCCATCAAAATCTGATAAATAAAACTTCTACAACTAATTATGTTAAAACACCAAATTTTGCCCCTTAAGGCCCCTTTTTTAAAAATGGGAGGGGCCATAAAATCCAAAACCAGTCATGCTCTTCCTTTTGTGCCAAGGAACATTGTGTTAAAATTTTATAAGGATTGACCTACTAGAACTTAAGTTATTGACCAAAACCAAAAGTGTCTACAGACGACGACGACGACGAAAACGACGACAACGACAACGACGACAGCGCATACCATTATACGACCTCAAATTTTTTGCGGTCGTATAAAAATCTGACATGGGGTAAAATTGTTCAGAATGCCGAGATCTATCTGCCCTGCAATTTCGAAGAAAATCGGAAAACCCGCATTAGAGTTACAGCCCTTTTTCCGTAAAATTTTCAAAATTTATGCATTGTTTATCTAAAAACTGTAACAGATAGAGGTGAAGTGTTTATTGGAAAAAATGTTCAGCATATCAAGATCTACATACTCTGAAATTTTGAAGAAAATCTAAATGTCTGTATAGAAGTCATTGACTGTTGTTCACCCATTTTTTTTAATTTTCAATGCCATATGGTTTATGGGTTATTTCACTTTAAATTCGGTTTTCAAATCTTCTTTGGTTTACTTTTCTGTTTTAAGTTTAAGAGAAATTCTCTGCTATCACTTTATTAAAAACAATTATTTGTTACATAATCAAGAGCAAAAAATGTGTGTTTGTACAAATTTGTATAATTTATTGCAAAATTACTTAAATAATCTTTACTTATTTCACATTTTAATTATTATTTTTGTATTTGTTGTGTACAAGTTGTGATTTTGTACAAGTTATTACTTGTACAGAAATATTGTACACGTTGTGCTTAAATCCACACTAACTTGACATTATAAAGGACAACAAATTTTCTGTGACAGAATTGGAAAACAAGAGGCTCTCTAAAGCCTGTATCGCTCACCCGGTCCTTGATTAACATAGACATTTTATGTTAAAAAGCCCATATAAATGTATATAATTTAACTATAATTCCAATATGCCCAATTAGTTTAAGGGGAGAAGGCCTCTGTTAGTGTTCCCTTTGGGGTCCAATGTTAAACTATGTACCCTGCTGGCAGCCATCTTGGATAAAGTGGGAACATGAAAAAAAAAAATTCTTTTCAGAGGTCTACATAAAGACTATTTTGACAAAGTTTGGTTCCATTGGCTCAGTAGTTTCAGAGAAGAGGATATATTTGATTGTGTTTTCCTATAGGGTCTAATGTAAAAACTTAGTTCCCTATTGGCCGCCATGTTGGGTATAGTGCAGACCTGAAAAACACCTTTTTTGCAAGGGACCACCCAAGATCTATTGTGGCCAAGTTTGGTTTCACATTGCCCAGTAGTTTCACAGAATAAAGATCTTTGAACGTGTTTTACCATAGGGTCCAATATTAAAACTATGTTCCATGATGGCGGCCATTTTGGATATAGCGTTGATCTGAAAAAACACCTTTTTTGCAAGGTACAACCCAAGGACTACTGTGGCCCAATTTGGTTTCGATTGGTCCAGTGTTTGAGAGGAGAAGATCTTTGTATGTATTTTCTCATAGGGTCCAATGTTGAAACTATGTTCCCCACTGGCGGCCATGTTGGATATAGCGCAAACCTGAAAAAACACCTTTTAAATAAGGAACCACACAAAGACTATTGTGGCCAAGTCTGGTTCCAATTGGCCAAGTAGTTTCAGAGGAGAAGATCTTTGAATGTGTTTTCCCATAGGGTCCAATGTTAAAACTATGTTCCCTGCAGGCGGCCATCTTGGATATATCGCGAACCTGAAAAAACACTTTTTGTAAGGGACCACCCAAGGACTATTGTGACCAAGTTTGGTACCAATTGGCTCAGTAGTTTCAGAGAAGATCTTTGAATGTCTTTTTCTATTGGGTCCAATGTTAAAACTATGTTTACCACTGGCGGCCATTTTAGATATCGCACAGACCTGAAAAACAGCTTTTTTGTAAGAAACCACGAAAGGACTACTGTGACAAAGATTGGTGCCAATTGCCTCAATAGTTTCAGAGAAGAAGATCTTTGAATGTGTTTTCCCATAGGGTCCAATGTTAAAACTATGTTTCCCGCTGGTCGCCATCTTGGATATCGGGCGGACCTGAAAAAAAAAACAGCTTCTTTATAAGGGACCACTCAAGGACTATTGTGGCAATATTTGGTTTCAATAGGCCAAGTAGTTTCAGAAAGGAAGATCTTTGAATGTGTTTCCCATAGGGTCCAATGTCAAAACTATGTTCCATGCTGGTGGCCATCTTCGATATCGGGCACACCTGAAAAACAGCTTTTTTGTAAGGGACCACCCAAGGACTATTGTGACCAAGTTTGGTTCCAATTGGCCCAGTAGTTGAAGAGGAGAAGATCTTTGAATGAAAAGTTTACGCCGGACGGACGTACGGACGACGGACGCAAAGTCATGGCAAAAGCTCACCCTGGTATTAGCCAGGTGAGCTAAAAAGGACATTTGTGCTAAGAAAGTCAAGTCTTAGACCAATGCTTTACATAATATTTCAAAACCAACACCAAGTAATAAAAGTACAATAAGCTTACAAACTTCAATGTATTTATTTTACAAAACATTTTTTAGCAACCTATGTTTTATGTTAAAATGTACTTATATTTAGACCACAGTAATGCAGTTACTTCTACCAAGTTCAGATCATGTTAAGTATACCATAAAATTTGTTTAAAACGTTGAATTAACAGAATTCTTGACGAAATGAAAGTACTAAAAAGGATGGGTTGCATTAAGGCCTTAAATCGGCCAAATGATTTGCCAAAAAATAAATTTAGTAAAATCATAATTTCTTTGATACCTTTCAACACCAGAACATCTGTAGTTTTTAACCATATTAGAATTTTTTCAAAACATTGCTTCATTCCACCGAAATTAGCACATTTCTAATATCCCTCTTCATGGCAATTAACATTGAGCCTATGGAAAAATAGTCAACATGGGGCATATGCAAACTCAATTTTAACACTGCCCTGCATTCATAACCAAGCTAATAATTTTACAAGAGATTACTCGTTTAATACGAATTATGCATGCAAAATGTCAAGCTGGTTCCGCATGCAAGTCATATAAAAAAATTGAAAAAATTGTATTTTTAAGGTGAAAATTCAGTGTATTTATGATATTCTATTTTGTGATTTGTCTCATTTAGCAAAGTTTGATTGATTCTTATTTGCACAATAAAGCTTTATACATCAAAATTCTCAGTAAATGTGGTTTTACTAGTACTCTATACCTTAAATGAGCTTTTTTTCTAACCTGGCAATTTGCCAAATAAGCTGAAGAAGATCTGGTGTGAAAAGTAGGTGATATTTATTTTCTTATTTTTTCTTTAATTGTTTTTCCCGATATACAATTATGTTATTTTTGTGGATTTGAAACAATATGTATGAGCCGTGGCATAATAAATTGCCTTAAAACATCATCTGTGCATATGTCAAAAAATATTCTGAAGAAATTTGATCATCTATTTTCCAATTTCTTTGTATTTTCAGTTTAGTTTGTTTATTATGTTATCTTTATATATTATATCTTCAGTTTTATAACTGTCCTTTAAGAAGAATTTGTCTTAAAAAAGATTTCCCCTCTCGATATATTACAGGAGCCCCTGAAACTTTCCTATAGAGGTGACACTTGGACAGAAATGATGTTTAGATATATGAAGCTAACAATCAACTTTCTCAGTTAAAATATAACAGATACATGCATCTTAAGTTTTACAGGTTTTGTTGGTATAATTCATAAGAAAACTTCTTCATATTTAATACACATATTCTTTAATTACACCAAATAAAGCGCAAAATATCCACATTGCAACAATCCATGTCTCAGTGTTTGAATTCGAGGCAAAAATTTCGAAAATCAAAAAAAATATTTTAAGGGTAAAACATATGGTAATACCAATCAAGCGTTCGAAGTCGACAAAATCATTTTATTTAAGTCCGCTAACGAGATATCTTGCTTCAAGTATAAAAATATATATTTAAGTATATAAAAAAATGTCGGACGAGCACAAATTTCCTGTAATGTCCAGACAATATCAAAAAATGAGATGGTATAGTACTCCATTTACCTCGAAAAATGAAGTTTTTATGCAGATTTTTCTCACAAAGAGTAATCTGTGTTAAACTGTATTATTTCCTTTCAAAAAAGATATTGATTAACAAAAGAATTATATCATGGATAGAATAGCACCATTTGCATATTATTTTAATATCAAAATTGGGTTCATTGTTGTTTTGGCAATATGCCAGTCTTTATTCATTTCATACTCTATTTATTCTTTTGACATGAGTACTAGTAAAATTACGTGATCACGTGACCTGCAGATGCGCGTTTTGATATTTTATTGTACAATCTTTAACTACATATATTGTAGGTTACATTGAAACATATTATATCAAAATTCTAGGTGGGCCGGAAAACGACCTTATTGCAACCCATCCTTTGTTATAACGTTTACAAAATTTTTGTATATGTTATAACTTGTACAAAATTACAACTTGTACACAGCATATATAAATGTGTATTGTGTCCAGTGATGAATTTTGAATGCCTATCATTCAAATATCATTTCCAGATAACGTTCCAAATAGCAACTTAGCTTCATAGCATGTATTGACTTTATCTATAACCTGGCTATGCCATGGTGAATTTTTGACAACACTTTAACTGTCGTAAAGTTTTCAATAAAACATCTTCTTCTTTGAAACCGCTTGGCCAACTGGAACCAAACTTGGTCACAATAGTCCTGAGGTGGTCCCCTTTAAAAATGTGTCCGGTAAGTCAACACGCCATCAATGATGGCCGAGTGGGATCTTTGTCGAAAAATGGGCCCTATATTCAAAGATCTTCTCCTCTGAAACTGCTGGGCTAATTGGAACCAAACTTGGTAAAAATGGTCTTAAGGTGGCGCCTTTTAAAAAAAAATATCTGGCAAGTTCGTATCATATCCAAGATGGGTGTCAGTGGGGAACACGGTTTTAACATTGGACCCTATGGGAAAGCATTCAAAGATTTCTCTGAAACCATCACGGCAATTGGAACAAAACTTTGTCGAAAATTGGACAATATTGCAAAAATCTTTACCTCTGAAAATACTGGGCCAATTGGAACCAAATTAAGTCACAATGGTTCTTAGGTGACCCCTTTTAAAAATGTGTTAGACAAGTCCACATCATATCCAAGATGGCCGCCAGTGGGGAACATGGTTTTCACATTGGACCCTATAGGGAAACATTCAAAGATCTTCTCCTCTGAAAGTACATGGCCAATTGGAATCATACTTGATCACAATTGTGCTTACTGGGTCCCCTTCAAGAAACGTATCCGGTATGTCGGTATAGCATACAAGATGGCAGTCAGCGGGGAACATTGTTTTACCTTGGACCACATGGGAAATCATTCAAAAATCTCCTCTGAAAATACTAGGCCAATCGGAGCCAAAGTTAGGCACAATGATCCTTAGATGATCTTCTTCAAGAAAGGTGACAGTCGGTCTACGCCCCATCAAAAATAGCTGCCAATGGGAAACATAGTTCAATTTTGGATCATATAACATCAATGTCTATCAACAAACTTGAAAATGAGACCCTGAAATTGGGATTATTTTGACTTATTGTGTCAGCCATGGCCCAGGTGCGCGATACAGGCTCTTGAGAGCCTCTTATTTGATATCTGGAAGTCTGACAACCTATAAGACGCTGAAACAATTGAATATTATCTTCACTTAATATAAATAATCTTTAATTCAGTTTTTTATGATTTTCTTGTACACATGTCTTTTCCTTTTATATCAAAATGCTAAATTGGTTCTGTATGTTAAGAAGCTAGGGTAGTAAGGGTTGTTATTTCACAAAACATCTGTAAGATAATTGTCCGTTTGTGTAAGCGTGATAAGTCTCTCTATATTTTAAGGTTTACGTTTTAGCATTAGATTATTTAATTGTTCAAAGAATATTATTGTGTACGCATTTAAACTTTTCTGTTGCAGTCATACTTACTAGTAACTAAAGCAATCACAATTATTCCCCGTACTGTATATAATTTGTTTGGCCATATTACATTTAGAGAATCTGTAAAAAAATTGGAAACAGTCAACATCAAAATTTTATCCAAACAAGCATACTACAGTCACACTTAGTCCAATGATCACATTTAGATAGACACTTTGCTAACAATTGTCATGAAGACAAGATGTGTTTATGAAACACTATGTCCCCGGTAGCAACCATGTCTACAATACAAAATTAATGCTAAAATTGCAATCACTAGAAATTAAGATTATAGACATTTGAACTTAGCTCCATCAGATCTCTTCATATAGAATATCAAGCCTCTTGCAATCGTAATTAACGAGCTAAAAGCAAAATCTGTATTTTGACCTTTTGACCTCTATGACCTTGACCTTTAACCTGACCTCAAAAAATTTTGCATAATAGTGTTCAGCTTTATGCGATCAATATACAGGTGAAATATGAAGGTCCTATCACACCTGGTTGAAAAGATATAGACAATGTTAAAGTTTTCAAATTTTCACTCAGTGACCTTGACCTTCGACCTGACCAAATTTATTATGGTAGATTTGCACTAAACTCCATTAGATCTATTCACAATATAGAATGTGAAGCCTTTAGCTTGTAATTAATGAACCACAGCACAATTTAGATTTTGAACTTTTGACCTCTGTGACCTTGACATTGTGACCTTGACCTAACCTAAGTGAAATTAGAATAATGCTGTTCAGCTTCATATAACCAATATACAGGCAAAATATGAAGGTCCTATCACATCTGCTTGGAAAGATATAGACAATGTTAAAGTTTTAAATTTGCACTCAGTGACCTTGACCTTTGACCTGACTCAATTTCCAGGCTTTATTAGATCTATTCGCATCTGAAATATCAAGCCTCTAGCAATTGTAATTAACGAGCTATAGCAAAATATAATTTTGACCTTTTGACCTCCGTGACCTTGACCTTTGACCTGACCTTAGTGAAATTTGCATAATGTTGTTCAGGTTTACATCATCAATACACATACCAAATATGAAGGTCCTATCACATCTGGTTGAAAAGATACTGGAAATGTTAAAGTTTCCAAATTTGCACTGGGTGACGTTGACCTTTGACCTGACCCAATTTTTTTTGATGGATTTGTATTTAGCTTTATTAGATCTATTCACGTATAGAATATCAAGCCTCTAGCAAGTGTAATTAACGAGCTACAGCAAAATCTAGATTTTGACCTTTTGACCTCTGTGCCTTTGACCTTTGACCTGACCTTAGTAAAATTAGCATAATGGTGTACAGCTTCACTTGATCAATACACATACTAAATATTAAGGGCCTATCACATCTGGTTTAAAAGTTATGAGCCAGGTTAAATTGCGGACAGACAGACAGACAGACAGACAGGGCAAAAACAATATGCCCCCGATCTAGACATCCGGGGGCATAAAAACCATCTTTATATTGTTGAAAATACTGTTATACTTTTCAATTTATAATTTAAACGTGAGAAAACTTTCACTTTTCAAAAGATAAAAAAATAGGGATCAAGAATATTCTTCGACTTATTTAATGACAACAATTATGAATTTAAAGGCGGTCATTCAATGTGTCTTTTCTATGAACAACGGCATCTGTCCAGAAGAAAATTTTAAAATGAATTTTCTGTCCTGTTTACATAGGGCTAATTGACCCCCTTTTCCAAAAAGGTTTCATAATGTTATACTATAATCATAGAGGTATTTTTCAACAGAATAATTACCTGTGAGACAAGCCGCTATCAATTCTTGTGAAAAACAACGGCAGTAGAATACCGAAGGAACAAACAACAAGATTATATAAATCAAAGACCAGAGACAAGGAAAAAGTAAGAACACGAGAAGACAGAAGAACAAAGACGGTGTACAACCACAAAACGCAAACACCAAATATACAACAATAAAAACTAAAGCACTAAGAGTGTGAACTCTCAAAGAGTGACAGCAGTTGCTCCGGAAGGGTAAGCATGTCCTTCTCTGTATACAACAACCGTCACACTGTCAGCGTATCAATCCAGGGTAAAGTCAGAATCGGTAATGTCAAATCCCGAAAGACGTGAATCTAGCTCAGTTTTCATTTGTGACATCGACATTTCATATCTATCTATAATGTCGTGGTGACGGCCATAGAATTTCTGAAGGGACGAAAGCTGAACATAAGCTGGGGAGGTAAGTATACTGCTGCTTGGAAAGGGAAAGTTCAAAATTGGGAAGTAAATATCATCAGGTTTGTCATATAGCCTACATTTCAGACGTCCATGTTCGTCAATGTATTACAAAAGGTCGAGGTATGAAGCAGAATTGGGTGTATCTGTTGTCTCTTTAATTTAGAGGTCACTGGGGTAGAAATGTTTTTGAAGTGCAAGTGGCTTTGTCCTAAGATAAACGCTATACACAAAAAAATGCAATATGGTCTTTCATTTCAATACATTTTTTTCTGATGTATAAACAAGCAATGAAAGGATATGTGGTAAATGCATGATAGGATCAAGCAACGGAACAAATCTTTCATTGTCGTCCTCCATCTTGAAGTTACCATGAGGCCTTTAACAATGAGCTTTGCTCATACCTAACAGTAAGTTCAAGACGGCCCCTACCATCGGTTTTCGGGGAATTGTTTGCTAAATGTCGAACAACGCTACATCGATGTCTTTATTTATCCCATGGATGCGAGATCGTCAACAAACAAACATTTAAGTGGCAAAATGCTCTTACAAACACTCTCAATCGTTTCTAGACAAAAAGCACTAGAGTCACGAGATAGTGGACAATTACAGCATGCATATAGACAAACACAGTGCACTCATCAGGAAGAATGAAAAAAAAAATTGCAATTTACAATAGTGCGATGTGGGCACTTTACACAAGTGGTCAGAATAACATTTTGAAAAAAAACAAAACTAATGAATTCCAAAATTTAAAAGTTGATAGTATACCTAGTTGAGAAACTTTCTAACTAGTACACCATAACTGAATTACTTATGGAGCAAACATCTCTTGCATGGGGAATCTTTTTACGTATATCAACACTGCAGGACAGACAAACTCCAGTCATAAATAAAAATGAAAGGGTATGGAGTAAATGCACATGAGACAAAATCTCTACAAATACAGAATCAAGCAAAGGAACAACAAAAAATTCGCTACGATGTGATTTTAATAAACTTGACATCAGAAAGAAACGAAAGAACACGCTCAATAAAATGTTTGATGACCTTTTCAACTTTTTCTGTGTTCTCTTATTATTTAAAAAAATCTGAATAAGAAAAGCGTCGTAATGACCAAATAGTCGTTTCAAGTTCCTTTTTGTATTGTTTAATGAATTTTAAAACAGATGAATATTAGGGAGTTCCTACTTCGGTGCTGGCCCGAAAACCGATTTTTTGAAAACTTACAATATCTAATTAATATTTTTTTAAAACAAGGAGTATCTAATAACAGCAGTAGAATACTGAAGGAACAAAGGAATGAAATTTACAAAAATCGAAGTCCAAAGGCATGGCCAAAACGAGAACACAGAAAACAATGACGCCAGACACAAAACAACGACGCTAGACAGACACAAAGCACAGAAACAGAAATCACAACATTCAAAACAAAGCACTCACAGTGTGAAATCCAGTGAAACTGAGAGTGACATCAGGTGCTCCGGAAGGGTAAGCATGTCCTGCTCTGTAAACAGCACCCGCCACACTGTGAGTGGGTCAATACATGAAAATGTCAAAGTCGGTAGTCCAATCCGTGAAGACGTGAATCTAGCTGAAAATGTCCACTTTCATTGGGATACTGACACGTCATATCTTTCGATGATGTTATGATGACGGCCATAGAATTTCTTGAAACAACGGCAGTAGAATACCGAAGGAACAAAGGGGTGAAATTCACAAAAATCGAAGTCCAAAGACAGGGCAAAAACGAGAACACAGAAAACAATGACGTTAGACACAAAAACAATGACGCCAGACAGACACAAAGCACAGAACCAGAAACCACAACATTCAGAACAAAGGCACTCACAGTGTGAACTCCAGTGAAACTGAGAGTGACATCAGGTGCTCCGGAAGGGTAAGCATTGAGGGATGAAATTAACATAGGTTGAACAAATCCCTGACTAAGCAGCTTTTGGGACAGTGTTTTTGCTCTGTTCAAAAAATCACTCTACAAACTACACGCTCGACAGTAACGAATCAACTGTGAAATGTACACTCCATAGGCTGGAGAGGTAGGTATATTGAAAGGGAAAGTTCACAACTGGGAAACCAAAACCATGACGCCTATCATACAGCCCAGACCCCAAACGTCCACGTCTAATTCATGCAAAACTCTATCCTTTGCTAAGTTTGGCTTTCTATTTATATCCTTTTAATTTTTTTCGCTTGCTATCAGTTTTTATACACATTTCGATATCTGGATTTCTAATGTTTTGGTTTTATATCCACTGATTAGACAAAAGTTGTCGAAATGGTCATATGCAGAAAGGAAATTAACAGTAAGGTCGGTATTTTGTTATTTGAGTAAGTTGAAGACTTTCAAGATATAGCGATTCTTAAGTTTCTTCTAAATATTACAAGTCTGCTGGTCGGGTCGAAAAGATTTAACATGGCCAACTCTAGAATGAGGTCAGTAACCTCAAAGCTCATCTACACAGTCACTACCTATCAGATGATACAAAATGTCAAAATGTGCGAATCAACTGTGAAATGTACACTCCATAGGCTGGAGAGGTAGGTATATTGCTGCTAAGAAAGGGAAAGTCATCTACACAGCCACTTCCTATCAGATGATACAAAATGTCAAAATTGTAAATTTATAATTATACTTTTTTTAAACGAATTTCCGAAATATGCACGGCAACTTTTAGATATGTTTCACTCAATTCAGCAAGTACTTACAACATATGACATAGATATTTGGATTGATTTGTTTTCAATTGCCTCTACCAAGTCAGGACAATTGCATTCTATAATTTTCAGGCAAACTTCCACCTGCTTTGTCTTTTTGCCTCTTGGAATTTGTGTCTTGTCTGTTCGGTTATTTTGTTATTATCCCCATTGGATATAAAATTTTCAAATGGGTTCACAACTATATAATTTATATTCACATATTTGCTTAGTTTCATTCTGTTGCATTGGTTATTTCTTTTACTTATACATTTTTCTATTTAGTTCTTTATAAGTTATTCTTTGGATATAAAAAAAAACTTATAAAAATCAATTAATGTTTTACTATCATGGTGCCATACAAGGTTTAATGTATTTTCACTTCTGATATTAAGATGGTTGTTATTCTTCTTGAAAAGAGAAATAATTAGTGTTTATCTTCGCCGATTTTGCATGTATATATTTTTATTCAAATTTATAATTGTATACATGAATTCACACTTGGCATTTTGTCTCGGAATGACCTCATATTTGGCCCCGAATAACCCTTTCACGTCATGGAACAATCAAATTGTGAATTATGACATCATATTTTACTTCTGTGGTGTAGAAATTACGGGAATCTGTGTGAAATAAAGCAATGGCGGACCAAAATGTAAATGCGTCTATTGCATAACTCATGCATATATTTTTGGAGAGGACTCGAATGGGCTTTGCCCAATCCTTTTCTTTACTGAATAAACATACGTTTAAATCAAGCAGATGGCAAGATAAATCAAGAGAAATCTAAACACAATGCCAAATAATTGTGTATTTGTATATCAAATATAAAGTTAGGTATCTTTATATCTTATAAAAGTGTACTTCCTCAAACATTTGCATTATGATTATATTCCTGAAAAGACATAAAAGTGCAATGCGATATACCAATATTTTCACTACTAAGAATTTCTATTCGGTGACCATTTTCAGAAACGTATCTCAGGAGCCTTTTTTGTTGTCACCCTATATGGCATAAGGTAGGAATGCGCTAACTGCCATTTTATAATAGAGAAAATGCACCAAAAAATCTCGTTCTTTTACACTGAAAAATGCATTTAAGTGAAAGAAAATATTCGTACCATATCCATCGGTGAAAAATTCTATTGTTATAAATTTTCATTTTTGAACTATGCTATATGCTTTGTTATATGTGCTCTATGAAGATATCTAAATGCTGTTTTCATATCTTATCGATTTCCCAGTATATATTATTTCAGAATTTGAGTAAACATGTAATTTGAAAAGAAATCCGAACATATGAGTTGATGTCCAATGTAATATGTATGTGTTATTCATTATAAAATAAGAATAATAAGTTACCAGTAACTGTTTGGTCATACACTCTAATGATCGAGTCATCAGGTAGCTTGCTTGTAGTCCCTGAGCTGTAAAAAGAAAACCATTAAAAAGTTCAAAAACATTATTGAAAATTTGAACAAGTCAATTTACTTCTGTAACAATATCTCGTTAATCTTCTATGTATTCTCATATGATTAGATCGGATTACACTTTAAACAAGGAAAAAATGAAAAAAAATTCAACAAACAAAA
Source organism: Modiolus philippinarum (assembly GCA_002080025.1). Classification (NCBI taxonomy): domain Eukaryota; kingdom Metazoa; phylum Mollusca; class Bivalvia; order Mytilida; family Modiolidae; genus Modiolus; species Modiolus philippinarum. The sequence goes on from MJUU01020183.1 coordinate 36,130, forward strand.
TAAAATAAAAAAAAATCAACCCAGAGATAAAAACAAATGACAATTATTCAGAAAACCAAACAGAAAAATAAAACATAAATCATACGTATTTTTTTCATATTATCATTTATAAAGGTACATACATGTTATTAAAATTGAATTTCATTAGTTTTATAAAAATGTAGTTTTTGAAAAAGCCCATCATAAATACTTAAAACGATAAGATTTGACCCTTTAGACAGGAAAGTTCCACTCAGTTATTGTATGATGGGATTGTTTTCGAGTATAGTCGACCAGTCCTGATCAAGCTTTAAAAGAAGCAATCGGGCGTTTTATGTTTTCTTTCTGTATTAACGCATATTGTTTCAGTAATTGTTTCTACAAAATCATCGTACATGTGGTTCATTTAATCACGTTTTTTTACCTTTAAGTTATATAATAATTTCAGTAAAACTTTGAACTGCAAACTAACTACACTGGACAGCGCACAAGACGAAGAACCACTGTTTCGATAAATAGTCAATTTTGTTATACCTTATAATATTTTCCTTATATAAATGCATTGGGGAAAATTATCGACAATTTGTCTGTTTTATTTCTCAAACCAAAAAACGATCTGTTGACCAGTCAACAGTTTTCAGTCTGTTGACCGACACCGATCTGTTGACCACCTGCCTTATTTTGATTGGTTCAAAAATATCATGCCCATATCACATGATCTCCTGTCGTCTGCATAACCAAATTGGCGACGTGAATTGTATTTAGATGAAATGGAGCGTATTCATTGAACAGGAAAAGGTATAACAAAACAGTTATAGACTGGGTCCTCAAACAACAGCTGTTATGTTTGACCCTCTGACTAAACTGTTGCACTCAGCTTTCGGCTTCGTGCAACAGTTCAGTCCTCGGGCCAAACAAAACAGCTGTTGTTTTCGGACCCAGACAATAACTGTATAATGTTTCTTTTGTGCATAGTAGACACTTTGCTATTCATCGTCGAAACCGAAACCGAAACCAGCATATACAGAATGAACTGTGGTTGCAATGTTAAAACATTGTTTAAGTGTTTGGCTTTCTTTCTTTAATCTCCATATTGAACTTTCAGTCGTTAATACAATGTAGTAGAAGTAATTTGGAATTCGATAATAGAATGCAAAATTGTTTACTTTTTGCAACAAAATTTCTTTTGTTGGTCAATTTTTATAGTTTGTTGCTTTTATCTTGCTATACGACTGCAAAAATTGTGACGATGTCATCGTTGTCGGGGTCGGCGTCTGCATAACTTTGGTTGAAGTGGACGTATTATTATCAAATTTGAGAATGATGTTTCTTGGCACATCAGTAAGCTTGAGTTCTAATTTATGGTTCTTGGCCCCGCCTATTTTAGATAAAAGGGCCAAAAATCGGTTAAATAAGACGTTTTACGTCTTTGGAAACCGTAACTCTGGTTTTAGTAAACGGGTCATCATCAAATTTTAATATAATGTTTTTAAGCATACGGGTAATATGTTTATCTTACTTTTTGTGTCCTGGTTCAACCATTTTTTAGAAAAGGGCCAAAAGGGATTAAATCTTCATTACTTATTTAATTGTAATTGGGTTTCCTTTTGTATTCCTTGGGAATTTTCAAATCATCAAATTTATGTCGCATGTAACGTTCATGGATAAACGCATCTCACCCAATAGCCACAAAAACGAGGAATACTTAGTATTTTGCTCGAAAACTGAAAAGTAGGGTCTCCATGCTAAATATCAGGTATTTCGCATGAAATCTTGAGTTTCCGTACAGAATATATAGTATTTCGCGAAATACCTGGTACTGGTAATGCAGTTTCCGATCGGAATCGGAATTCACTTTTAATAGAAAACGAAAATTATGAGAAACTGAAATGGAAATTTGGTGTTTTAAGTTCATCAAATCAAAAACGGAAATCGCTATTCAGAATTTAATCAAACCAATCAAAATAGTTTATTCTGTTTAAAGCTCATAATTTTCTTTCTTATTCAACCTTTCAATCTAGTTATCAAATAGACTGGTGATTGTTAGCTGATTTGCGGGTCATGGAAGGATTCGATCTTGACTGTCTTAAGTTCACTTTAACAGTTGTAGATTACTCCGGTCTAGATTAACATTCAAAAGAGATATTCACTGGAGAATTTCTTTTTTAGTTATATTTTTGGTCTACGGATTAATTAAAACTTAATTTATTTTTGATTTATTCACTTTTTTTATTATTTTATTTTAACATATTCTTTTGAAAGAGTTTTTTTATATTGCCATATACAAGTTTAATAAAGTATGATAAGAAAGATATTTAGTCTGCAGTTTAAACTTAGTCTTTAAAATTGACCAAAACAATTCATTTTTTTTTATTGAAAATCTTATTTCGTCATATCTTCCTGAGGGATTTTTATATGTTGGAATATACAAATTTTATTAATTTTATGTTGGAATATACAAATTTTATTAATTTTGAAATAAATAATGTTTTAAAAAATGAGATTTTTAGTTTTTTGTTTAAAGCAAGAAAATTTTATTTCATCATTATCACTTTTGAAAAAGTTTAATATGATGCGATATACAAATTTCATGAATTTTAGCATAAATAACGTCTTAAAGGAAAACTTTCAGTCTGCATTTACGCACATTCATTTTATTATATCCTCTCGAATCAGTTTTATATGTTGCGATAGAGGAATTTTCTGAATTTAAGCATAAATAAGGCATGAAAAGTTAGATTTTAAGTCTGTGGTTTAAAATATGTAAGATTTTAAGCCTGTGATTCCATGACTATTAGCATTGATAAAGTACGAAAAGTTAAATTTTGAAGTCTGTAATTTAAACTTAGTCTATAAAAAAGACCAAAACAATATAGTCTTTTGAATAGATTATTTCATATATCCTTTATAAGGAATTTTAAAAAGGTTTGAAAAGTAAGATGTCTAGTCTGTTGTTTAAACTAACATGTTTAATCTTTAAAATTTACCAAAACAATTCCGTTTTTTTAGAATTTGCTTCATGATATTCTTTTGATAGAGTTTTATATGTTGCGATATTACATTAATTTAAGCATAATTAAAATTTGAAAAGTAAGACTTTTAGTATGTGGTTTATTTATGCTAAGATTCAAGAAATTTATTTATCGCAACATATAAAACTCCTTCAAAAGGATACCGTGAAATAAATTTTCAAAGTTCAATTGTTTTGGTCATTTGTTAACATTAAGTTTAAATCACAGACATAAAATCTTACTGATCTCATCCATTGTTTTTATCGGGTCCGTGTTGTTCATTTTTGTATATGTGTGGGTCTTCATTTTTCTTTTCTCTACTTTGCTCATGTTTCTTTGGTTTTTTTATGTTGTCATTGTCCTTGGCTTATTCGTTATAGACTGACGGTTCGGTTCTCACTTACTTTTAATACCTTGCTGCTAATATTAATGAACTTTGTATATCGCAATATGTAAAACTCTTTTGAAAGGATATATGAAATAAATTTTTCGAAAAAAAATGAATTGTTTTGGCTTTTACAAAGATTAAGCGTAAAATGCAGACTTAATGTTCGCCTCAAAGACCTTATTCATGGTAAAAGTAAGTGAGGACCGAACCGTCAATCTAAAAGGAATAATCCATGGACAATACAACATGAGATACAACATGAGCACGACATAGAAAAAATAAAGACACACACATATACAAAGATGAACAACACAGCAAAAATTCATGAAACTTTTAAGCCCATGAGACACTGATATGCATGCAATAAAGAGAAACAAAACACAACTAATTCTGTATGGTATGGTTTCGGTTTCGGTCTCGGTTTCGGATTCGGTTTCGGTTTCGACGATGAATAGTAAAAATGTCTAGTAAGAGCGTTTACCTTAACCCAACTCTAATTCCAAATCAAGTCTTTTATTACTTCTATCAGCAGAAAGAGGAAAATTAAATCAAAGCTCCGATGGAGCTGAAACTCGAAAGCCGTGGAAATCTACACGCGGCAAAACTTCGTAGTCATCCAAAGAACTGTTGCATACGTCTGCATGTATTAAGTTATTCCGTAATACGTGAAAATAATCGGATTGTGTGATTTCGTATGCATGTCGATTTCATTGCTATAGATATATGCAATACACATGTCACAGGTAAACAAATGTTATTTTCATCTTTGACAAATTACTGCGCGACAGGCTCGTTGATCCGAGACGCAATATGAAAAAACGAGTAATTTGATAAACATGCATATTGTTTTCAATTTAAGATAACAAAACCATATTCAACTCAAGAAAATGAAGAAATATAACTTAAATACGCAATGAATGATTTTGAAAGAAACTTGCGCACTATATTTATCGGAAGCACGAAGATAATCTTTTAGAGCTGTTAATAGGCTTGAAGCCTCAAGTGATTTTTTTCTTGTCATTTAAACAACTCTCCAGCCATTTTATGGCTTTCGAGTTAAAAATGATTCAAAATATACTAGTACTGTGTAAATGGTTCTGAAATTGTTAGAAAAAATCAGCGAAAATTTAAATAAAAACTGATCGCTGATGCTTATTCTGAAAACAGGGATCTATGATCATGATTTTTGTCTTCCATAAGCGACATTTGATCCTTTAACCCCCATTTCATTAATTCATCTCATTATACATCAGGAGATGCTTTCCCTAGTACAAAATGTTGAAATAAAGCAACTAAGTTTCAATTAAAGGTGGCACTGTGACGTCACCGGTCAAATAGTTGTTCACCGGTCTGAAGTCTTGAACTCTGGATCTGTGACGACTTAATGAGTAATTTGATTTTCGATTTCGGTACAATAAAACATTCATTTACTGGCTATTAGGATAATATCAAGTTAATGCTTCGTGTCTGGAAATAATTGAGTCTGGTGGAACCATAAACAGGTTCTCAAAGCCAGTCAGTAAGAAGCGTCATCTACAGCGGTGGGTGTTCATTAATTTAAAATTTTGTTTTTCGTTGATTTAAACATTTTTTCTGTATTGATTTACTTTACTAATCAAAATAGTTTTTAAAAAATAATATTTTACTTTGTGGCATAAAACCATAACTCATTTAAAAATGTATTCTGATGTACTTACAAATATTTTACGAAAGGATATGGGGTAAATGCACATGAGACATTAACACATATGTTAAATCCAACTGCAATAATTTTAATGAGCTGTATGGCCATTTCAGAAATTAATTCCTCATCAGCAGCACTAGAACCCAAACATAGGAAATCCATTATTTCCGAAATCCAAATAATCAGTAATATCAAATATAGCTAAGGACAAAAAAAAGCAACGTTACGCCAAAATCTGTCTTTAAGGTGTCTGCAGGGTATTAATTTCCTATTATAGAAGTTTGTGAAATTTTCTATGTAGAAACATAATTAAATTATTATTAAAAATATAAAATAAAATTTGGACGTCACCGTTCCTTTAAGTGCAGAAACTAAAAATGAAAATTTAAGAATTTTACATCGAAATAATAGGAAAAAATGATTATATGAGATGACAGCTTTAAAAATCTATGACAGATTTTGTTCATACTTCATGTGTTTTGCAATCATTATATAGTTATATAGTTTACATAAACAAAATAAAAATAAGGGGTCACCATTGAAATAAGAAAGATAAATTGCAAAATGTTAATTTCTCTAGTGATATCCATATGAAATTCTTTTATCAAATTATCTCCCTTTCATAATTTCTCTGTTCTGTAAATCCAGCAACAGATTTAAAGCAAATGTGTTTTAGCTCACCTTTTTGTAATGAAAATGTTGTAAACAGTGACAAGGAATAAAAATTTTTAAATATTTTGGAACTTTCTTTACATTTAAAATAATTATTTTGTTAAATTTCTTATTGAATGAACAATTATTTATATAAAAATGGTGGAATAATACCACTGAGACACCCTAAAAATTCCAGAAACTTAATGGACAAGAACAAGGTCATTGTCCAGAATTTCTATTTCGGACGTTAAAGTGAGTACGTCCACATCTTGTATCTACCAAATTGTCACTTATCGAACCGACCGACTGTACAAACTGTTGCTGTGACAGTCACCTATTCCTCCGCATATTAAATTCACGTTCAGGTAAGTGTTAAACATGTTTTCGCGGTATCACGGGACCTGCTCTGTACACCATTTTTGCATGATTTGCATGTTTGCCTGAGATGAATCATTGGTCCTTAGGTTATTTTTCAGATAGCAGTGATATGTAAAGACAAAAGTTGACTCGAAGCTATGAACGTTCCAAGTTCTTGTTCACGTTGATTTTGGATTGAGCAGGGGAAAGGAAGACCTTTCAAGATAGCTAATTATTTACTTGATGCAGTTTCCGATTATTGATATTAAACAATTAAAATCATCCATCAATTAACGGAGAACTCTGGATTTTTATTGTATCCAATTTGGAATTGATTTGAAAACCGAATGAACAAATGCTTATTGGCGTTGATTACATAAATACACCATATAAAGACTTAGAATTGCTGAAAATTGAACTGTTTTGAAAATGAACTGTGCATCTTTTTCTTTTGTTGATTAGTGTATACATCTGATAATAATTTTCGTAATTGCTTAAGAATATGGGGACCATCACCTTACATAATATTAACAGAGTTGAAAAAAATATTAAAATAGAAGTTACGAGAATCGTGAGGAAAGACAAATGACGAAACGGCATGGAAACATTTTGCTACTAGAAGACAGATTCATAATTTGCAGAACTAAATTTCACTGCAGTTTCGGTATTTGTTTGGTTAACTTCGACTTATAAATATAATAAATAACTTAATCCATTATTGCGCATTGGCAATACATATGACAACGTAACAATGTAGTAAAGTAATTGAGAACCGAACCGTCAGTCTAAAATGAACAATCCAAGGACAATGGCAACGTCAGAAAAACAAAGAAACAAAGACATAACATGAGTACGACACAGAAAAGAAAATGAAGACACACACACATACCAAAATGAACAACACGGACCCAATAAAAAACCACGGGTGAGATCGGGTGAACCGGTAGATTGTCCTAAATTCTAATCGTCTATAAAATTAAAAAAAAAATATGATTATGATTTAAGATTTATGCTTTCCAAAATTGGAAGTCAGTCTATCTTATATACCAAACCAATATACTGGATACAAAATGTTGCATTTTCGCTACGTTGCTGTTTTGGCACTCGTTCTAGGCGTCAATTTAGTGACGTGTGAAATGTGACTTTTTAATATTTTGGATTAGTAAAATTTTGTTACTTACATCGGTAAACACTGATAGCTTATGCTTTGATTTTCTACATTCTGTTGATCAACACAGACATAGTCTAAAAAAGAAAAAAAATACATAAATTTTTCATCAAGTAGCGCTTTTAAGGATTACCTTAATATGACCGATGAAAAACACAAAAGAAATAACGTCCAACCAACCGTCTTTAATCTAAAACCATGACTTATCCTGATACCACTCTCTCGTTTTTCATTCAGGTTCACGTTATAAGTGTCTTAGTTGTTTTTTTGTTGTTTTGTTTTTTTAGATATTTTGACTTTATTTTAGTTTTTGTGCACGTTTTATGTCTTTTGTTTCTTTTCTCTTGCTCTTAAAATGCCTCTGACCTTTGCTTTTTGTAATAAACGCATTTTTTGCCTTCAGTATTCTACTACCGTTAATACATTATTCTCAAGTTTGTCTTAGATTTTGTATTTGTTTTATGTGAATTACTGATTTCTAGCATAGGCTTGCATATTTCTCCCTATTTTTTCCCCATTCAGTTTCTTCAAGTCAAATCAAAAGGAGTCTAGCAGTACTGCTTATCATGGTGTGTATTGATTTTTAGGTTCTAATTTAAATCGATTTATGCATGCATTTCTCTGCATAGTGTATTGACAGCTGTTTAAAGTTGCATACGACTTACCTCGCTTTGTACCAGAGTCAGAGATGTATGCTCTCTATATTTTTCAGTTATGGTGTACTTGTGCGTGAGAGAATTTCTCATATGGATATACTATTGATACTTTCAAATTTTGGCATTTATTTTATAAATTTCGAAATGTATTCCAGACCGCCTGTTTTAAGTGCCCACATCTCACTATTTTATAACGTCAAGTTTTCTTACATTCGACTTGACGAGTGCCCTGTGTTTGTCTATATGTTGTAGTTGTCCACTAGCTTAAGACACTAGTGCTTTTGTCGGGCAAAGGATGACAGTGATTGTAAGAAGCCAGTTTAATTGATGTTTGTTGACAATCCCGCACCCATGACCAAGAAAGACATGGATGTAGCGTTGCTCGACAATTAGCAAAGAATTCCGCTTAAACCGGTGCTAGGGGCCGTCTTGAACTTACTATGAGGTATGAGCAAAGCTCATTGTTGAAGGCCTCATGTTGACTTCAAGATGAAGAACAACAATAAAAGCGTTGTTCCTTTGCTTGTTTTTTACCATGTATTTGTAGAGACTTTGTCTCATGTGCATTTACTCCATATCCTTTTATTCACCATCTACGTAATTTTTGGGAAATCAGACCTAGTGACACATAAGGTATAAGGTCAAAGTATGATCTAATTCTCTTTTATGCGCAGAACGTCGAAGACTCTGGCAGGAAAAATTTGTTTGGAGTATATTTTAAAGAAGATTTACAGTATTTCAAAAGAAACAAATAAGCAATTTTTAAATGAAAAAATTGCTTAAAATGAATTATCGTCATTTATGCTAAGAAATTTGTCTCTTTAAATCAATTTTGTATCTTTTTACATGATTTGTATGTGAGATCACGTGGTTGGTGGTTTCGAATTTTTCGGTATTGAAGGCGTTAAATTTTAGTTTTTGTATGATTTTCTCGGAGACCTTGTATGCTTACTTTATTAGATTTAGTTTTTCAGATTGTTGTAGTAAAGGAAAATGGTGAGAGTTCCCAGGAAATCGAAAAGCCGATATGCACCCGTTAACAGAAGTAATGCACCAGCTAACAGAAGTAAGCCGCCAAATGGGAAAAGAAGTGAAGGTGAGATAATACTTAATCGGAGACAACAGAGGACGAGGCCGACAGATGTGACAACTTTGGCACAAAATAACATCGATACGAACGGTACAACCACGAAGAACATGGATCAGGTAGTCAGTACAGTTACAGAGCGGATGATGCCAGAACTAAGAGCGCACATAACACAGACAGTACAGGCGATGCAGAGATCACCACAGACTTCATTTACTCCAAACAACCCGCAGCTGCCCACATCATCAGGTAATAGTTCTGTCTTATCATTAAATTCTACCAATGAAGGTTCAGTGATTTCAGCAGTCAAAAGGTTTGATGATGAATTGGGCATGAACGTTTCTCAACAAATACGGGACAAAATTGTTAATGGGGAATATGTTGCGTTAGAATCTCTTACAATAAACTCACAGTCTGAACAAACTAAAGCATTACCTGTAGACATTAGTGGCAATTTATCATTTAAACATATCAAGATAACTATTATAAGCTCATGGATAGATGCATTTTTAATTTATGCCAGTATATATACAGCAGCACATCCTGGTAGTACACATGGAATTTTTAGGTTTATATCGAACATTAAATTAGTGGCTAGTAGATATATGGGTATAGGTTGGTTATATTATGACCAACAATTCAGACTGAAAAAAAGCAAAAAAATATTTCAATGGCTTGGAGCGCTGTTGATATGGAGTTGTGGCTGCTGTACATCTTTCAGGGCCCTTTTCCAGTAGCTACGAGCCAAATATCACTATGAGAGTGTTTCGCTTATAATAAGAGAGGCAGACGTGGTCGCTCTTCATGTCCTTTTCTGCATAGGTGTTTAAAATGCGGAGGGCCGCATGAATCAATGAGCTGTATCCTTGCTAAAAATGGTCAGACAATTAACTCTGAAAGGGGATACAATCCAAAATTTAATGACGGAAGGAGCGAATTTAAGAAAGAAACAAACGTGGGTAACAATTTTCGTGCAAGGGGTTTCATCAAGACTGGAGGCAGAAAGATCCAAGTTGTTGGTGCTAGGACGAACCCCAATTAAGGTTAAAATGCTTAAATAATACCTAAAAGAATATCTAAACATTGGTGATGGTAATTTGTTAATAGAATTCACCTTCCTGTTTTTCCCGATTGGTGTCGCTGCTGCACTATCAGGTAGTTGGCGGGAAAACTTGTACTTCACGCATGTTCAAAAATTGTTCCTTGTGCGTGACTTTTCCCGGAATCACGACGTCATAGAACAAAACCTGATAGTGCAGTGGTGACACCAGGCGGGACAAATTAAGGAAGGTGCATTCCATTAATAGGGTTTATGGAAGGTTTATTACGATGGGCCTCAACTGTCGTTAAATTGTAAAAATCTTTTATCAGAAGAATGTCACGAAAAGAAGTTTCAGAAAAATTAAAAAAAGGCGTATTGTTGGATGTTTTAGATGTAGGCCATTGCCTAATTTTCTTTTATCCCTTTTGGTATTGTTGCCAATAAAAACCTTCCGGTTATTAATCACCATTAAAGTTTTCCGCTAGGTAACAGTGTTCACAGTTATATTGACCAAGCGCTGACAACGGTTCAGTACATATCGTTCGACAACGTTTTGTCATCTATAAGCGAAATGCACAAGGGTGCTGAACTAGCACGTATGGATATCAAAGCTGCCTTCCGTTTGTTGATACTTCATCCTGGTCAATTTGATCTTCTTTGAGTTGATGGTCTTCCAAATATTTAGATTTTATCTGCACCGAAGAGACATAAGTTGTCGAAATGCGCATATGCAGAAACTAAATTCAACAGTAACGTCAGTATCTAGTTATTTGGTTTTCAATATAAAAGCCTTTTTTTATGTTGACAAATGCTTAGAGATGGGATGCTCTGCATCATGCACTCTACTCGAGAAGTTTTCAACTTTTCTAGAATGGGTTATTAAGTATAAATCAGGCATGCAGTCGGTAGAGCATTATCTTGATGATTTTTTGCTCGTTGGAAAGGCTAAATCAGGCAACTGTTTGACGTTTATGAATACTTTAAGATCAATTTGTTTGGAGTTGGGAGTTCCAATTGCCGACGATAAAACATTAGGCATTTCTTGTACTATGACTTTTCTTGGTTTAGAAATAGACACCTTTGAAATGGTCATTCGATTTCCGAGAGAAAAACTAGAGGAGTTTAAAGAAAAATTAGAATTTACATTATCCAAAAAAAAAATCAGTTACACTTCGTAACTTGCAGTCATTAGTCGGTTCTTTAAAGTTTTGTGGTAAAGCGATTCCTTCTGTTAGGGCGCTTAATCGTAGATTTTGTGATGCAATGTGCGGCATAAGTCAACCTGGGCACCATATCCGGGTGTCTGCTGGTATGAAGGAAGAAATCAAAAAATGGCTTCTGTTTATAAAAAATTTTTACGGGACTCTGTCTTTCAGTAAAAATGTATGGCTTTCAAATTCACAGCAGGATCTGTATACAGACATTGTAGGCAACCCAGAACCAGGTTGTGGTGTTTATTTTTCTGGCCATTGGTCTTTTTATCAATGGCCATGTTATTGGAATGAACTAGATATCATTTCTGGCATTACTTTTTTGGAGCTGGTTCCTATTATATTATCGATTTACCTTTTCAAATCTACTTTTTCACACAGATAAGAGTGCTTTGGTGACTATTTTAAATAAAAAGTCGTCAAAATCTAAACGGATAATTGGGTTGATTCGGACCTTGGCACTGTATACAATGTTAAATAATATGCAGTACATATTGAGGGCCCGTCAACTTCATTTCCTATGCTATTTCAAGCAAACAGTGGCAAAGATTCAAAGAGTTGGCACCAGAAGCAGATACAGAAATGACACGTCCGCCAAAGGAATTTCGAGAGTTGATATCAGAACGGTTAGTGGACGCATCTTTAGCACAGAATACAAAAGATACTTATACAGCAAGCTTGAATATTTATTACGCATTTCGAGTGGAGTTTGGTTTAGATTTGAAAAGGCCAACACCGCCTTCACACGTTACTTTATTTGCAGCATACCAGGAAAAGCGTACAACACCGTTAATTGTTATGTATCGGTCATAGCGTTTCGTTGTAAAGTATTAAATGTAGATTCTAATTAAGAGTTCTCCCAAAATTTTATAAAAAAGAATGTAAGGGGTATAAACTGTACAAATAGTGCAAAAGATACCAAGCTACTTATAAGTTCAGACCTGTTGAATAAGATAATTAACAAGTTGTCATCAGTGTGTTTTTCACTTTCAGATTATGAAGCTAATCTGTTTGCGTCGGTATTTCCTTTTGCATTTTACGGTTTCCTCAGAGTCGGTAAATTCATGTATACAAAGTCTGGTCAAGAGCACCAAATAATTGGTATACAAGATATTGAAATTGAAAACAATAAAGGGGTTCAGACCTTAAAGGTTCGAATCGGTCGTTCAAAAGGTGATAAGCCTTGAAAGGGCAATACAATTTATGTTAAGGAACTATTTTCTCAAATGTCCTGTATCCCTATTAAAGAAATATTTGAAATACAGGCCAAAACCGTCTGGAACTTTGTCATTTTAATGATAAACCAGTATCAAGGTACCAGTTCACTTCAGTTTTAAAGAAAGTTTTGAATTTAATAGGTATAGATTCTACGTGTTACAAGTCCCATTCCTTCCGGATTGGTGCAGCGTCTGTTGCCTCAGAGCAAGGCACCAGTAATGAAGAAATAAAGAAATTGGGACGTTGGAAACCCGACGCTTTTAGATCATACATAAGGAAATATTAAGTTGGCTTCAAAGCAGATGTCCTCAAGCACATGATAAAGATAAATAATATTTGTAAATAAAATTAAAATTTTAATAGGTCATACTGATTACCCACAGAAGAAATTTGTATGAATAGTGGGGTCATCAACTATTAAGCATGCATTTGTATATGCCCGAAACACTTTTGATGGAACAAACTTGGGCCTACAGAGAAGAAACTGTTCCTTGTGGTGGCAGGGTAAAGGACGTATGACCTGGGAAAATTTGATTTCTAGGATTAATTTCCGTCTTAAATTTGAGCATCCCCGGGTGTCTTGGTTTTGCATTGTGGTGGCAATAGTATAGGGTATATTAAACTTTGTGATTTTAGAAGGAAAATCAATCATCACTTGATATACTTAGGGCTTTATTACCATCAACTAAGTTGTTATGGTCTCAAATACTGTCAAGATTGTCTTGGAGATGTGGCGAAAATAGCAAGGCTTTGAATAGAACTGCCGTCAGAATAAATAATTGAGCTGCATGAAATTGAAGGTGGTGGTTACATTAAATATCCAGAAATAAATTGGAATGATCCGAATATGTTCAGTGATGGGGTACATTTGTCAAATACTGGCAACCAGATATTTTTGTAAAGATTACAGGAATACTTAATGGAACTAGAACTGTAAATTAGTCATGTATTTTCAATGCATTCAATGGTAACATTTGGCAGGTAGTTGACTTAGTGCAGTTGTATTGATTTTATATGGTTTAATGTTCAAAAGAATTTAAAAATATGTAAATAAGTTATATTTGCAGCTTTTAATTTTACTCATGCATTAATCTTTATAGTGTAACATAGTTTGATTTTGGCAAATAAAGTCTCGGCTGGTGTTCTGTCCCTATTTTGACGGTGACCGGATACATTAATCTCCGGTCATTTGGCGGAAGAGCGATACAGCACCAACAATTATGCATCATTATAACATAATGAACTGAGCTTTTGTTCCCAGTGCCAGTCACGCTACATTTAATCATGATAATGTCAAACATGTTAACGATAATGTTGATAAGATATAATGAATCATGATAATGTTGATAATGATGATAATGATTCCGATAATGTTGATAATGACAATAATGATAATGTTAATCATGATATTTAATGTTAATGCATTGGACTTGCCCCTTTACGCCGTGCTGGCTGGCAGTCCAAATTTTATTGTGAGCCGTGACCTTTATTTTCAAACAATATTTAATGATGAATACAGATGGGATTTTTGTACATTAGAGAAATACAATGAAAAAAGTTTTACCACAAATCGATTTCCGAAGTAAATGTACATGAATCTAAGTTAAATCGATTTATGCATGCTAGAATATTGATTGTCCGGTGAAGTAAATGTATATGAATCTAAGTTAATCCCGGCACCTTGATTATGGTGGCCGGATGCGGCCATTTCGTGTTTTCTACTTTCACTTTCCACAGAACGAAAACGCAAAATCGAGAAGGCGAAAGCGAAATCAGGAAAATTCACTTCATGTTTTCGCGTTTTCGCCTTTGCGATTTCGCGTTTTCGCAATTTCGCATTTCCGCGTTTTCGTTTTTTTCGCGTTTTCGTCTCGGAAGTTAATATCTAACGCATGCGTTATTTGAAACAAGAACGTGGCCATCTCAAAATTTATAACATCACTTGAAAAACAGTATGTGTTATGTTGTGCCCAAATTCAATAATCTCATGAACTGTATTAATTTTTGAATTGAATTTATTCGTAATTACTACTCAGACCAACTTTTGTATTTTGTATACGTTTTAAGACTTTCATATGTTTCATATGTATTTCATATGTTTAATTCTCTACATACCGTATGTGTAATAAAATAAGAAGTTGAAATGATATTTTATAGTAAGAAAGTTCATATTGATGTGCATTCCTTAATTCGCGTCTTTTAAATTAATATAAGGTCAACTGGGCTTGCGTGTGAACAAGATCATGTCACAATGGACAAATTTGTCAAAACAATTTCATTAGATCGTTGTTGTAGGGGATTTTTCACTGACAGATTAATCTCTCCCTTACTCCTTTTAATGCATTTCCCCGTAAATTAATTTCTACATTTATTAAAGTGTCGAATTTGAGTACGTTAGAACCAAACTGTCAATCCAAAACGAATCACTTAGGTATATAATCTTTAACGCATTTTTTTTCTCGGTTTTGTTGGTTTGGTGTAATTCTTGTTATAGAACAGTATAAATAGGAAGAAATTAATGTTTTATGTCTAATTACGAAAGAAAAATAAACTGTCAGAAAATCTTTTATTGTGTTTAGAAAGGAGGAAAAGTGAAGGTTTGTGATGTATGGACATGTATAAACGAACGATATGTGCGGGTAAAAAATCGAGTCGGTGTTGTTGGCACCTAGCTGGGAGTGAAACGATGGACTGAAAAGGTGGGGAGGGGTCCAAGGGAGTTTCCAAAAGGAATTCCAGCCATGAAAGAAAGACAAGCCACAAAAAAGTAACAAAACAGTATTGATCGTTAAGAGAAGGAATCTTAATACATTTAGCATGTCTCAGTATATCTGGCATATAAAATACCATCTTTAATACAGCAAGATTGCAAAAAGTAAACCTTTACTCATACTCAAACCACAACATATAAAGACAGTAGCCCCGACCCTCTCTGCCCAGGGTCATACACTTGTGTAAGTGTTTCATTAGATTCAAGCAACCTCATGTTTAGTACATGTATTGATATATAATAAACAGAGTTAGATGGTTGACGTGTATGTAGTTTTTTTTATCTATAACCTTACTTTTCATGTTTGTGTCTGTTTTCACTGAGTTTAACGTTTCAGAATTATAAAGGAAAGAAACTAAATGGTACTGACGGGTGATGAATGTATTATTACGGCTTTTACATAAATTAAACCTAAGGTCCTGTTAGTTTTCGAACACTTGAACTAATGCGGTCTCTTCTAGTTCGAAAACTAACAGGACCTTAGGTTTAATTTCAGAAACCATTAGCGGATCCAAAAAAGGGGGGTGTTCCGGGGTTGGAACCCCCATTTTGACAATCTTGTATTTTTTAATGAATGCCCGGATGTTTTACTAACAAGTATCCAAAAAAGTTTCTTTCATTTCTTAATTTGAATCCCTCTTTTTAAATTCCTTGGACGCGAATTAAGCAATGCACATCAATTTAAACTTTCTTACTATGAAATATCATTTCATCTTCTAATTATATTACACATACGGCATGGAGAGAATCTATTGTAAGAAAAGTTTGGGTTGACTGGGCGGAGTCACCAGTCCTGTCATTCAGGATTTGATCATTCCAAAACATGAATAGGTACAATAGACCAAACACATGGTGATCTTATTAATAGATCAATAATTGTTTAATTGGTGAATGGTCCTATCTATGTCTTGAAGCATACAAAGTACAAGCTATTTGTCTTTGAAAAGTGTTCACTTGAAAGATAACTACATGATCATTAATGATTAATTTGATTGTAATTTTTAACACCTAATGTTGGCACTACACTTAAAAAGTAGATTTACCCCTGTTCAAAGTTTAAGGCAAACCCCGCCCAGTCAATGTTAAGTTTTATTACAATAATTACATCCGAATAAATTCAATTCAAAAATTAATACAGTTCATGAGTTTATTGAATTTGGTCACAACATTACACATACTGTTTTTCAATTGATGTTTGAGATGGCCACGTTATTGCTTCAAATGACGCATGCGTTAGATCTTTACTTCCGAGACGAAAACGCCAAAACGCGAAAACGCGAAAATGCAAAAACACGAAATTGCGAAAACACGAAAACGCCAAAAGGCGAAAACGCGAAAACGCCAAGACGCGAAATCGCCAAAACGCAAAAACGCGAAAACGTGAAAGCAAAAACACGAAAACATGAAGTGAAATTAATTTCGCGTTTCGTGATTTCGCTTTCGCGTTTTCGCTTTCTCGTTTTCGCCTTCTCGATTTCGCGTTTTTGCTTTGAGGAAAGTGAAAGTAGAAAACGCGAAAACGCGAAATAGCCGCATCTGGCCACCATACTTGATTGAATCCAGACACTACGTCCACAACCCAGGCGCATCTCCATGTGATTGAATTGGATTCACCATGTGAAGCAGTTAAGCTTGTCATAACACTGAAGGTCAGAAATCATTCAATAAAATGTGAAGAGAACTCAACGTTCCATGTATATATGTTTTGAAAAGACAACATTCACTAGGAGAAGAAGACAAAATTTCCTGCCTTTATCCAGTTCTCCCAATTTCCAGTGACAAATCATTTTTTGTCCCTGTTGTCCCATCAACCAGTAAATTTTACTTCTTTCAATATCATTGATCAAGTTTTACAACAGGTCTCTTTACAACTTAAACACCTGGACTGGGTTGCACAAACGTCAATTAAGGTTAATTGACGTTTAAAATTTAAGTGTAAATTAAATCCTTAACAAATTCAACCAAATTAATTTACACTTAAAATTTAAACGTCAATTAACTGTAATTGACGTTTGTGCAACCCAGTCCTGGCTTTATTTGTTGTAGTTAATCCCTCACTCAATTCTAATATAAGAAAAGAAAATAATTGCGATAACCTTGGAAAATTTACATAATAATATATTTTATATATTACTATATGAATTACTCAGAATGTTATGATTTTAATTCATGGAATTTTGTATAAAAATTTCTACCTTGATTTAGCTGTCTAGATTCATTTTCACATCTCTTATGATAACACGAGCAATCTTCTTCTGAGGGCACACAATAGCAAATATTTTTAGGCTTCCGAACATAAGTATATCCATTCCTATAGTCACATCTACAAGCTCTGTCATGAATGGTTGACTCAGTATCATTTACAACTTGTCCTTCCCCTGTACATTTTGTTTTCAAATATACACAATCTGTTATGTCCTGTGATACTGTAGGAAATGGCTGATATCTGTCTGTAGAGCAGTTTCCATAATGTAATCCTCCTTGTATTGTTGGTCTTTTACCTGGCAACAACATTATAACACCGGGTGACCAGTTTTGACAAACTTACGGATATTTTCTGCTTTAGTGTAATTTCATTAGGTCTGTGTGTGCACGATTTGCAAGGTGTTCATCAACCCAAGCTAAGAATAACTTTTTGAAGTTTCTTTTTGCACTTGTCTCCGTTGTCCTTTGTAAGTAGTGAATAAAGTGTTCGAACTTTTAAGAATTAGTAAACATGAAAGTTAAGGCAAAAATACATTTCGTTACGAAAGTATTTTCGTGGTTATAGCGAACCACGAAATCCACGAAAACTGGTACCCGAACAATAGTACTTTTACAGTAATTAAAAGCTGAAAAGCGGCAAGCTTTTTTTTTGGAAAGCTTATACTTGTTTTTTTTTTCATTACTTTTCTGCGATTCGTGACAATTACCATCCTGAACCATTGTATAATTGTTGAAATACAATTATCTTTTACAACTTGAATACTTAATACGTACATACCAAACATGGCGCAAAAAACTTGCATGTTTCTTGAAAACAAATGTCATAAGATACGACTTTATTTCCAAATCAAATTTCTTTCACACTCCACAAATTTCGATGGAAGGTTTTTTGAATTTCGAAAAACATATCAATGACAGCAGCGAAGCCAATTTGGTTTGTCTGTTGACGACCAAATGTTTTACTGATTGTGGGTTTTTAGTGTTGAGAAAAACCGTAAATTTAGTGTGAAATTTAGTTAAGTCGGATATCTGCTATTTTAACAGACCTTGGAGATCATTTAACTTTTGCAATCTATTAACAATTAGAAATAAAAAAGAGAAAAAAAATATTGACGTTATTACTTAGGCTTACGAAGAATAAATCACAAATAAAATTTGAAGTGTCATTTCTGGTCTGCGTCAAAACAGGTCACCGGACGATACTTTGATACAATGTGTCAATATTAAAAGCAAAAGTGAAGAATGCGGGAAATATAATGCTGGATATTGACTTCGAAATCAATATTTGAGCAAAAATTGATCTACTTAAGATTTGCGCATTAAATTACAAAAATACTTTCTTCCATTGTCCAGTGTGCAGAGCAGGACATGCTTACCCTTCCGGGCACCTGATGTCACTCTTGTTTATTGAGAGTTCACACTGTTAGTGCTTTAGTTTGTGTTGTATATGTAATGTTCGTGTGTTTTGTGGGCATGTAGTGTCTTTGGTCTTCCGTCTTTTGGTGTTCTTGCTTTTGCCATGTCTCTGGACTTTGATTTGTGTAATCTTGTGCTTTGTTCCTTCGGTATTCTACTGCCGTTGTTTTCGACACCTTAAAGCTATTCAAACTGACTTTTTTCACAAGTTTTGAAGAAAAAACTTGGGTCAATGTTCATATATCATAAAGACAAATAAACATTTTTAAAATAATATTACATAACGACTGGTAAAATCATGGTGTTAGAATTTTTTATCGACAACACCTTTTTCGAACTTGATGGCCGCGTTTTCCAACAGACAATATGGATGCCTTTGAGATTTAACTGTGCGCCACTTTTAGCTGATCTCTGACTTTACTCATATGAGGCCAAATTTTTACAAGGGCCAGCAGAAAAAACAAAATATTTAGTCCTGTCCTTTAATTTCATCTCCCTCGATAAAAGCTATGCTCTTTCTCGTAATAATCCTATGTTTATAAAAACAATCTCTCAAACATTTGGTTTTTGAACATTCTATACCACCCTCCCCCTTGATAAACTGAAATCACGAAAGCCTTTTCCTTTTTCATAAACAAAAACAAAAAAAAACAATTGTTAAACTAGGTTATAAATCCACACCTTTTTTCAAAAACAAATTTAAAAGGAAAAGTATGCTACGATGAAAAACAGGTGTGCAGTATGCTTGATTTTCTTATTGATATAACATTTGGATGTGATCTTTATCATCAGCAAGTTTTATACCAAATGGACACGAATTGTGTCCTTTACTTGCAGACTTGCTGTTATATTCCTATTGGCTAATTCCATGGTGAGCTTTTGCCATCACCTCGCGCCCGTCGTCCGTCCGTCGTCTGTCTGTCGTCCGTCCGTCCGGTGTACACTTTCATTCAAAGATCTTCTCCTTTGAAACTACAGGGCACATTGGAACCAAATTTGGCCGCAATAGTCCTTGGGTGGTCCCTTGCACAAAAGTGTTTTTCAGGTCCGACTATATCCAAGATGGCCGTCAGTGGGGAATATAGTATTAACATTGGACCCTATGGGAAAACACATTCAAAGATCTTCTCTTCTGAAACTACTGGGACAATAAGTAACAAATTTTGCCACAATAGTCCTTTGGTGGTCCCTTGCGAAAAAAGGTGTTTTTCAGGTCCGGGCTATATTCAAGATGGCTGCCAGCAGGAAACATTGTTTTAACGTTGGACCCTGTGGGAAAACATGTTCAAAGATCTTTATCCCTGAAACTGCTGAGCCAATTGGAACCAAACTTTGCCACAATAGTCCTTGGGTGGTCCCCTACAGTAAGTTAGTTTTTTTTCAGGTCCACGCTATGTCATACATGGCCGTCAGCGGGGAACATGATTTTAACATTGGACCATATGGGAAAACACATTCAAAGACCTTCTCCTCTGAAACTACTGGGCCAATTGGAACCAAACTTGGTCACAATAGTCCTGGGGTCTTTTGCAAAAAAGGTGTTTTTCAGGTTCGCGCTATATTCAAGATGGCCACCAGCAGGACACATGGTTTAAACATTGGACCTTATGAGAATTTTCATTTCTGAAACCATTGAGCCAACTTGAACCAAACTTAGCCACAATAGTCCTTGGGTGGTCCCTTGCAAAAAGGTGTTTTTCAGGTCCCACTATATCAAAGATGGCCGCCAGAAGGAAACATAGTTTTAACATTGGACAATATAGGAAAACACATTCAAAGATCTTCTCCTCTGAAACTACTAAGCCAAATGGAACCAAACTTGGCCACAATAGTCTGTTGGTTGTTTCCCTACAAAAAGGGTGTTTTTTTAGGTCATCGCTATATCGAAAATGGCCACCTATGTTAAACATAGTTTTACCATTGGGTCTATGGATTAACACATTCAAAGATCTTCTCCTCTGAAACTCTTGAGCCAATTAGAACCAAACTTGGCCACAACAGTTCTTTGGTGATCCCCTTCGAAAAATGTGGTTTTCATATTCCCGCTATATTCATCATTCCCACCAGCGGGGAACTTAGTTTCAACATTCGAACCGATGGGAAAACACATTTAAAGATCTTCTTCTCTGAAACTGCAGAGCCAACTGGAACAAAACTTGGCTACAATAGTCCTTGCCTAAAAGATATTTTTCAGGTCTGCACTTTATCCAAAATGGCTGCCAGCAGGGAACATAGTTTAACATTTGACCCTTCTTTAAACACTAACAAAGGTATTCTCCCCTTAAACTAATTGAGCATATTGGAACTATAGTTTAACTATGGGCTCTTTAACATAAAATGGCTATGTTAAACAAGGTCCATTTGAGCAATACAGGCTCTTGAAAGCCTCTTGTTTAATATTGTTTTCTTTACATAGACTTACAACACATAACAATCCGGATATCTGCCATAAAGGGTTTTAATGATAATGTATTATAACGGCTTTTACATACATAAGACAAAAACCGAACTGAAAATACCTTTAAGTAGTTGCTTAAACATGCAGTGAACGTCTTCTGTATAATGTGAGTAACCATAAAAACTTTAGTATTTGAGTCTTGCACAAACACATAAAACCTCATTGCTTCAATCATTAGAGATATGGTTCAAAATAAAATATTGTAAGTTATCAAATTATTACCTTTTCTTATTGAAATTGTAATTGGCCAACACAGTTCTGTATATCGGTGCTCAAACAAATTCCAAGCACAGTGATATATTTTGTTGGTGCAATTTTTGTTCTCTTTTCTTTTGCCTCTGTTCCAAAACTGAACTGTGGAACAATCAAACTCATTCCTTGCTGCATAAATGTTTGTTATTAATGTCAACTGCAAATAAACATTCGTAGAATTGTTATTCAATCATAAAAATATTAATGCATCTATTTGCAAAGAAAGAATGTCATACCACAAATGAATACACAACTCATAATTATCTATAATTTAGTCTTTCTTGTTTTCAGTATGAAAAAGAAAGGAAAGGTGGTAAATGTAAAGAAGACAACATCCCATCTCTAGTTAAAACGAACAAAAACAAAGCATCTAAGGGTCACCGTAAAAAAGTAAAAAGTGGATAAATCAATGGAAACAAATCACATCCAACAACCCGATTTTCAAGAAACTAAAATTTTATAAGAAGACAAGGACAAGCCAATGACCAACATATTCCTGACTTGGGACAGGCGCAAACATTGCGATGGGGTTAAACTCGTTTTCTTGCGTCTAAACCCTCCCCTTATGTGTGGTGAATGGCTGAAAATTAAATACACAAAAAGACTCACAGTAAAAATCAAACTAGAAAAATGTACATACTTGTACATAAGCATTTAGCTGCTTCCAATGAAGGAAAGTTTTCCCCATTTACAAAATACGAGGAAGTGTAGCATACTATATTGAAGTCTCATATGAAATAGTTACTAGTAGACTGTTTTTAAAAGGAAATAACTTTTCGAATGGAAAGTGAAAAACAAAGTGGCTTATTGCTAGAAAGATACATATTCCACGGAGCATTACACAGCCATATTTCCGACGCAATCTTCAGTGATGGCAATTCGGTTTGCTGGCCAAAAAATGAACACCCTCTAAACATAACATGTTTCAAAACTACTCTGAGACATATGAAAATAGACAAGTGAAACAATTTAAGTTATATATTCAAACTAGAGTGATGTTAGCCTATAAGATTCAATATTTTTTATTCTTTGAGAGTTCTGTTGTCAATTCCCTTATCAGCAATAAGCGTCTTTTTTAAAACAAAATGTATTAGTGTTTCGATTACTCACATTTACACGTTTGATGAATGTTTTTATATATACACTCCAATTTATGGAAATAATTACGAGAGTACATGTTGAAAAGAATATTTTTCTCTCATGAGAAGCACGGTATACTGCTAACAAATAAACTTAACATAACACAATTTTGATAATGTTGAAATCTAATTGCCTCGAATTTCATTGCAATTTGTTGCATTCTGGTTCATCTTATACTCTAATCTTATACTCAGTTCTACACATTTTCAATTATTTTAAGATGATGGACATATACATATGAACTCTTGAAGAAGTGCGACTGACAACGTCGACAGGGTCACCGTCTCATGTTAGCCATGCTTCACCCATCACGTGAGATATTATCAAGTGTATATCCTACTGGAGATTAGGGGCAACACAGAATATTCAAAGCTTTACATCTTACGATTGATTTGTTTACAAATGGTTTCTTGGTTTTCCAAATGATTTGATTCGTTTTGCACTGAAGAGAGATAATTTGTCGTATTGAACATATACAGAAACAAAAATTTACAGCTACTTCGATATTTTGTTAATTATGCTTGATTAGATCTTAAGTTCATGGCTTTTCCCCCTCCATGACCTGTTTTCTACATCTAATTTTTCAAATGCATAATAATCAAAGAAGGGATATAGAGTGAATGCATTGATGCGTCCCCTGTTGATGGAAATTCGCCTACTAATTATATGGTACATGTGATGATATCCATATTGCTTTCCGGAGTAACATGATAAAAATATGATAAAAGAACACATGCTTCGTTGTTGTTATATTCAGATAGTTTTATCAGTTTGATAGCCTAAGAATAGAAAGAAGGTATGAAGTAGAAACTTGATGATTTCAATCTTTTTATCTTATTTTTTTCATTCCGAGTAGTTACTTAATATTTGTTGTTTGATTGCGGATTGCATGTATCTCTATTGCATTCATGTTATACGATTCTATGCTAAAAATCTTACTCCATAGCAGCTTTCAGAATTTTAAATCGAAGGAGAGGATGTTGTGGAGTGGGAAACTCTTGAAACTCGAAATAGGTCAATTATTTACATAAGCAATATATGCAAATATCACGACATATTTGTATCCAGAACTTCTAACTTAATGTTGGCAACGTTTGGCCTGTTTTTCGTCTTTTAAGTGACTTTTCGATATTCCCGTTGAAACTAAAATTATTCTTACGAAACAGGAGGACACATAAAACAGCTCCAACAAATTAGGCATCGTTCCATCATAATCTCAAAACCATTAAGGGAAATTATACATTGCTTAATAATTCACAATATCATAAATTAGCATCTGAAAGAGAAAAAAAATTTCAATGATTTTATCAATAAATTATGTATTTTGGGAGAAGGTACTAATATTCATACATTTTTTGTTTTGTTTTTTTTTTTGTTTTTGTTTTTTGCCTTTTTTGATTTTGTTTGTTTTTGTGTTTTTTTTTTAGAAAACACTCAATGTATCTCCAATAATTTTATCTAAAATATAAATTTCCGTTAATTCAAGATTTTATATTTTAAATTGTGTTCCAATATCTAAGATCCAGGCATTGAAGTGGCATTTAATGATACCATTCGTGCCATTTTCAAACCTGCATTTTACGTAACATGTTAGCTATTTTCAATGGTATTTTAAATATAAATATTAGATGTGCATAATAACGAAAAAAATTGAAGGTATTATAATAACTTTTTGGCGAGAATTTACACATGATTGGTTTTCTTTTTTGTCCACTACAAAACTTAACCCCGCGAAAACATGTTCCAATCTAAAAGCTTTGATACCGGTTTTCATTTTAATCCATGAATGATGGGGAAAATGCCTTGTTTTCCCATTAACAGAC
This sequence comes from Modiolus philippinarum, assembly GCA_002080025.1. Classification (NCBI taxonomy): domain Eukaryota; kingdom Metazoa; phylum Mollusca; class Bivalvia; order Mytilida; family Modiolidae; genus Modiolus; species Modiolus philippinarum. The sequence goes on from MJUU01020183.1 coordinate 60,649, forward strand.
ATTATCTTAATGTTTATCTTCTGTGAACCACGATGAAGCAATTTGAATTGTTGTCAGCTTCTTTTGGAATCTTTTTGGAACATTTGTGCAAATTTTCAAATCTCAAGTTTTGCTGTTTAGTATTGAAATTCTCAAAATCGGCATTTTCACCCAAAAATTCAAAACATTGCCATTTTTGACAAAGAGGTATGGCCACTTGCCAGTAAAAATGTTTCCGCAGGATACCAATTTTACAAATGCATAAAATCTTCTTCAAAACTATTTTAACATGTCATCTATTATATACCCTTTCATAACAAATAAATTAAAATGCATTTTCAGACTTTCAAATAAAAGTTTCAGTCACTGAAATTGCCTCTGGAATGCATTTTTGACAGATTTTCACAATTTCGATAAGGTTTTTGTAAAAAAATCGTTGCATAGTACCTCCAGAGCCAAAATAAACGAACTACCATTTTGAAGGGCAAATGTTATGCACTCGCAACAAAAAAAATGGTTTTAGTTCTCGTTGTCCTTGTAGTAGTTCCATCTTCCGAAACACTGTAAAATGGCTTTAACTTACACGAAAGGCTATTTATTGCCATTTTCGACTGTTAATACGCCAGAAAACATAGAGTGTGACTTATATTTATTCCTAGGAAGAACACTACCAGAGATAAACTTATTATTTTTTCAAAACAATTTGAGCATATTTTGAAAATGGCCTAATATATGAACAAAATCCATGCCCTAATGGCCATACTTCTTTCAACTCTAACAACTTCTTTACAAAATTTGAACTCAGAATTTGAATTTTTTCTGTAACTTTTCGTCCGTGTGATTGCAATATTTAAACAATTTGGGAATCTTCATTTAAACTACTTAAACAAACATTGCTGCTGTGGCAAATTTTCAAGAGTTGACTGAAATACATGAATGCAAAACTTTAAGCAGCGACTTGGCTTTGTGATTTATTAAAGAGAAATTCTTTGGCTCGACATAGAAGATTTCTAGCATATACATATGTATGCGTTGCGTTTTCATTGGATCGCGGTATATTTCTCTGGACATTTGAAATCAACCGTTTACGACAAACGTGATTATTTTGTCTTTCCAACGTTGAACTTTCAGTTTTTGAACAATGATATTATCAATTCTCTGCTGTTCGCTATTTTCGTACACATGTAGTATGTACTGCGATTTTTTTCAAGGGAAATTACTGACTCAAAAACTTAACATCAAAGCTATCACTGTTGCATATTGTAACTTTATAACTTTTAAGGTTGTCAAAATGATTTGACATTTTTCCTTTTCACAAAAATGAGAACAGACAAGGGTTTATTACCGAACTGAAAAACACCAAATATGACTAAACACCTGGCTTTGTATAGGCAGTGATGGGTGCCACGTTTAATGTAGACCATAATTACCCTTCCGGAGCACCTGATCATGATGAAACATCTAGTTTTCTGTTGGGTTCACAATGCTAATCTTTTGGTTCTATGGCTCTCTTTTTTTGTTTGTTTTTACTCGATTTGGTTGGTTGAAAGTCATATGTTGAAAGGCCAAAAACTAAAATTTGCAACCTTTAACAGAGGCATTATTCAAAAACAACAATTGTATTTGAACCGAAAAAAGATTTTTTGTTGATTTTTGTAGACTACAAATTCCATATAAAGTTTCAAAATATCATTTATTATGATCATACTTACGTTAGATGCTCACTTCATGTTAATTCATTTTATATGCTAATTCCAACATTCGTATTTTGTTTCTGCTGTTTATTCCACAAAAGTTATCTAATGAAAGAAAAAAAATATGAAGCACTGATCACAATCTAACAAATGAAGATTTGATCTCAGTTTGTAACAAAACTTACATTTACATTGCAGCGTAAAGAAATAATCTAAATTGAATAAAATAATGATAATATAATACCAGTCCAAACCAGCTTAACCCCCGGAAGGGACAGAGAGCTAATGTAGCTAGACTTACTTGGAAAAGAGATGATAAACTAAGAAAGGTGACCTTATTCACTAAAAAAGAAGACTTGATTCAGAAAACCAAAATGAAAATTTCTGCTCAGGATTCAGTGTTATTGTCATCTGTTATGTTGTGCAGCATCAATCAACCCTTATTATGTCCCCGCGGCTTAAAGTCGGGGCATATTGGTTTACCCCTGTTCGTCCGTCTATCCCATCCCGTCCGAAGGGCGGGTCTTGTTTTCGTCAGCCCAACTCCTCCTTCAGTTTAAATGTTAGAAAGTTTTTATTTTTGTAAATTATTTTAACATATATTGATGATGTGCATGTGGGAAGAGTTTGGATTTGGGTACATTTTTTCAGAAAAATATACATTGTTGAACTTAAAACTGAATAATAATGCTTATGTAGAAATATAACAATGAATCCTCCCAAAAAATAATAAAAAAAGGAAATTGGCAAAGTGCAGCATGATACGAAATTGGCAAAGTGCAGCATGATACGAAATTGGCATAGTGCAGCATGATACGAAATTGGCAAAGTGCAGCATGGTACGAAACAAGGCAGAAATAAAACAAATAAACAATTGCAATTTAGTTATATTTTTGGTAAATCAATAATATAGCCTTGAGGGTACGTAGTTTGTGCGCACAACTCCTCCTAAAATTTTCGTGTTGGAAAGTTTTTGTTTTACTAATCATTTATACCTAAATTGAAGATGTGCACTCTCCTCTATCAATTTATCATTGGTCTTCCCGATGTTTCGGTTTGAACTGCATTGATAAGTCATGTGTCGAAATAGCCATACTTATTAATAAACGGTAACTTCGGTATTTATTTATTCATCACACTTGATATATGTAACTGTCTATAGTGGACTGTAAGTCCACGGGGTATTTACAATGTAAAAGCCCAATATAGTTCAGTACGATTTATTTTCAAATATTTATACAATATCAATTTCTAAAAATGTTAAAAACTAAGGGATATCTTCCTCGTGCAAAGCTGTCCTCAGTTGGTTTTGTCTTTATATTTAGACCCGTTTGGTTGTTGGTTCTTGATCAGACTTTCATGTTTGTTTTTTTTTGGTCTTCCAGATGTTTAGGTTTAAACTGCACTGATGACACATAATGTGTCGAAATGGCCATATGTAGGTACTAAATTAACGGTAACTCTGGTATTTATTTATTATACCTTTTTAGCATATACTTAGTTAAGATATGATTAAGATTGTACCCCTCGATAAAACCAAATGATTTCAACAAAAATTGACGAAGCGGGCTGATATGTCATCGTTATCAACTGTTTCCGGTGATTATCGCATGCCTTTCCGTCACTTCTCGGAAGCTTTATCACACGCAAGTTCGTGTATTTCCGTAAAACGATAAACATTGCACACGATATAGTCATATCAAATATTGTACAATAACAAAATACTAATGCTGCAGTTTACATCTCACAACTCATTCGCTATTCAAGGGCTTGTGGTCGATACAGCGACTTCCTTTATAGAGCCCAGTTGCTTACAAATATACTACTTAAACAATTTACGTTACCAAAAACTTAATGTCATCACTACTGAAGTTTTACGGCCGACATCACGATCTTGTCGATCGTTACGGATATCTGTTTCCCAGATGACCACAGATCTTTCCCTCTACAACTAAAGTTTATTTAACTATCGGATTTGACTTTACTACCGGAGTTGACATGTTCAACACGGCTGGTGTCTTATAAGAAGCAGGAGATGCTTACTCTACCAGTACACCTGATCTCACCCATGGTTTTTATTGGGTCCGTGTTGTTCATCTGTATGTGTCTTCGTTTTTCTTTTTTGTCCCGTACTCAAGTGGTGTCCTTGTTTCTTAGTGTTTCAGATGTTGCTTTTGTCCATGGATTGTTCGTTCTTTGACTGACGTTCTCACTAACTTTAATAAACATAAATATTTTTTTCAGCAGAAAATATTTTTTACAATTGAAGTATATGATAAAAATATCATTACATGTCATTTTTCATATCACATCCTCCATCAGCCCTTGGTCATAAAATCATCCCTCGAGCCTGACGGCTCTCGGGCTGATATTACGACCTTGGGCTGATAAAGGGTGTGATATGAAAAATGTCATGTAATAATCTATAATTATCATATGTGTAGTAATAAATACAGACGTTTTGAATATGTGATACAGTGCATGGCGTTCATTCCGTACTCACACTATGACGTCATACCCTTTATCGCATGGCTTACCCTTTACCACACATCCCTTTATCGCATGGCTAGCCCTGTATCATACCCTTTTAAAAAAAACAAAAAAAAAAAACAAACAAAACAAGACAAAAAAAAACTTCATTTTGACTTTTTAAAAAAAAATTGAGGGGGTAAAAAAATTTTTGGGAGGGGATAAAAAAATTTGGGGGGGTAAAAAATTTGGGGTTAAAAAAATTACAGAGAGTAACAAAAATTTGTGTGGGGATGATATTTTTTTGTTAGGATCAGCTAAAAAAAATCTAGCAAACCTTTTTCCTTTACATGATATATTTTATTCCAACCACCTCCATGCAGTCCTTTCCGTCCATTTTGAAATTTTCTTCATACATGCATTTTCTCTTGCCAATTTTTGACAGTATTTTTAGGATTAAGCAGTCCTCTGTTTAAATATATGATAAACTGTATAATACATGGCAAAATCCGTATCATATGCCGTATCATCCGTCGACCAATATCATCCCTCGGGCTGATATTGGTAACTCGGGATGATACCGCATGTGATACGGATTTTGCCATGTATTATTCCCTATATATTTGAGATGTGCATGCGGAAAGGACTTCGACTATTGTATATTTTTCTAAAATATGAATTGTTGAACTTTAGTAATAGTAATAGAGGGTACATAGTTTGTCCACACAACTCCCCCTACAGCTTTATGCTAGGAAGTTTTTATCTTGTAGGCCATTTGTACCTTTATTGAGGATGTGCAGGTGAGTAGGATTTTGATATTGGTACATTTATGTGAAAAATGTACAATTAATAGGAGCGTGTACATAGTTTTCCGCACAACTCATCCTTATATTTTATGCTAGAACGTTGTTATTTGGCATAGCATTTGCATGTTAAAAATGTGCATGTATGAAGGATTTTGATTTTAGTTCATTTAACTAAAAATATACGTTGTTGAAATTTGCCAAAATTTAATTTGTTATTACGTGTACATTATTTGTCTATGGAACTTGTCTTTCAGTGTTTATGGTACAGGTACACACAGTTTGTATTTTGCAGATCACTTGTACATACACTGTATATTTAACATGTGCATGAGGGTAAGGATTATATATTTAGTTGGTTTACTTCGATGTGTGTCTTGCGTTGGCTTCAGCGTCAACAATGAAAGAATCTGGAGTAAATGCTTGTGAGACAAAGTCTCTGCAAATGCATGATAGAACCAAGCTATGGAACAACCCTTTTATTGTTGTTCTTCATTTTGAAGTCGCCGTGATGCCTTCAACAATGAGCTTTTCTCATACCTCATAGTTAGTTCAAGGCGGTTCCTTGCTTTGGTTTGAGCGGAATCGTCGAGCTTTAGCATGTATGTTTGGGAAATCTCAACGTTTATTTTGCCAGGCATTTTTAGTGTCTTACAGACACAAATATCATAAGTAAGAAATTACACTCTAATTTAAACCTTGGCCGGGGCATGTCATTCTCTAGTGGAAAGATAATAACTAGATAACTATTGGCAAGAAAACCTGTTTGTTGTCTCCAGCTTTCCTTAAGCACTTTACAAAGTTTTGTATAAAGGTTTACTAAAAAAAATGAGATTATATTACAATGAAATTAATTTACAAGTTATTTCCATTAAGTGAAAATAAAGAGTTTTTTTTTTTAAATATGTACCAAAGTATCTCTGGGAACAATTATAGCCGGTGTTGCAAATATAATCCAGAGTTGATTTGGTCAGATATTGATATCAGTATATTAAGGGAAGCTACTGTAGTAGAATACCGAGGGAACAAAGCACAATATTACTACCAGTAAATCAGAGTCCAGTGACAAGGAAAAAAAGAGAACATCAGAAGACGAAGACTAAAGACACTACGCACCCACAAAACAATCTAAAACCACAAATATTACATTAAAAGCTACAGTACTAACAGTGTGAATCTGAAAACGGTGACAACAGGTAGTCCGGAAGGGTAAGATTATCTTGCTCTGTATACAGCAGTTACACTGTCAGTGGTTCAATCCAGTGTAAAGTAAAAATCGGAAATGTCAAATCCGGGAAGACGTGAATCTTGCATAAAATGTCTGCTCTCATTTGTGAAGACGACATTTCATATCTATCTATGATGTCGTGGTTTCTGAAGGGATGAGAGAAACAAAGGCTGAACTTATCCCCGACTTAGCAGTTTCTGTGATAGTGCTTTTGCTCCTTTCACAAAGACACGTTATGAACTACAAACTCCAGCTCTATAGTAAGGAATCAACTGTAAAATATACACTCTATACCCGTGGGAGGTAGGTATATTGCTGCTATGAAAAGAAAAGTTTTTAATTGGGAATTCAACATCATCACGTTTGTCTTTTGCCTTGATTTAAGAGTATTAACAAAAGATCAAGGTATGAAGTAGAGTAGATTCAATGTAAGTATTCTATAAATATTGGTTTATTAAGAGTAAGTACGTGGTCTATATATCTGAAGCTGAAATTAAATGACTGAGCTAATGGGTTATGGTGTATGAATCCTTTTAAAAACTTCGCTTCTTACGAATAAAGGAAAAGGTCAGGAATCCCTGTTGTTTGTTTCACATTCAACAAAAATATCGATAAAAAATTAAAGCATCTTCATTACGTCATTTCACTGTGTTTTTTGTTAGACTCAGTATACCTCTTAACAAAATATGTTTTATCTTTTGCTATGCCTGCGTTCTCCGTTTTTGGTGCAGAAGCATTGCTGATATTAGTTTTTATTTGGAAGATTATAAGAATGCTTTGGGAATAAGTGACACCTTTCAAGGAGACCTGTAGTAGAATAGGTTTTTTCGCACTAGATTTTTAGACCATCTCTTACTGCAGTCAATATAGTTGTTAAGAGTTTGGATAGGGTTGAAAGCATCTTTAATTTACAACATTGAATATAATACGTACCGTTTGAAACCGAGGCTGCAGATTAAGGTACAGTGAATCCCAAGTAAAAATTTTTGGAAATAAATCGTTAACAAATCGCAAACAAATTGCATTCAAATTGTATATATGTAATTTAGTTACACGATTTCTTTACAATTCATTAACTGAATCGAAAAGAAATCGAAATTCACTGAATATGATTTTTCGATTTGATTACAATTCATTTCTTAAAACTGATTTGGTTACGATTCATTAAGACCTTTCTTCGATTTTTTAACAATTTATTTAACTTTGTACAATAATGTTCATCTTTGATTTCATTACAATTTGTTTTATTTTGGCATGCTCACAGGCATACTTCCTGCAATATAATTCAAAAGTGGATCCAGAATTTTGTGTGTGCATGAATTTAACAGTGATGGTACTTTATACAAATGCTTATTGACCATTGGAAAATCTAAGTCATAAGCCAATGTAAGATGTGGATATAATCTTTAAAGTGAAATATTTGATTTTTATTTTGTAAATTCATATTGTTCAAAATCATGATGCATGTATCTTTTTTGACCTAATATTGTTTTGGGGTAATTGAAATAAGGTTATTTATGGGTAGATCAAATACTAGGTAGCAACATTGTAGGTAAAGATGAAAAATTCATTTAATAAGTGCTATAACTGATCATTGATTGAATTTTATTTCATGTGTACACATGTGTTCTACATAATGTGTATTGTAACATAAATTACATAACTCAAAATGCATAGATCACCATTCCTATGTTTTTTTAACTTTGGCAATTGACATTGGTGATCCAATGGTATAGGCTTCTTTTCATATTATACAGAAAAACATGTTGTGTACATATTAAACACACATGCCTATCTCTGTTTGTAACTTTTGCGATTTGGTTACAATTCATTTAAAATGGATTTTCGATTTGGTTGCGATTCGTTATTTCGATTTGATTACAATTTGGAAACAATTTGCTTGCGATTAATAAAATACAATTTGTTAGCTCATTTGCATGCGAATTTACATCGCATTCAAATCCAGAACAAATTACAGATTTGTTCTCGATTTATTTCTGCGATTTATTTGAAGGATTTTTTTTACTTGGGACAGTGAAGAAAAGACAGTTTAGCAATGTTAGCAATATTTAATGAAGAGTGTTTAAAACAACGAAAACATGAAAAGATATAATGTTGACCTTGTTTTAAAGAAGATGTGACCTTTAAGTCATATATTCACTGATAAAGAGCTCTGCTCATTTCTGATAAAGTGTATTATAAAATTGACTACTTCTTTTTCATATATTCAAAATATTCACTGTTTACGTCCGTCATTCCGACAATTAATAGGCTCATGGAAGGAGAAATTTACACACTCCGTAGATTCTCCACGTGAGATTCTCGGCATGACATGTTTTTAAAGGGCTGAGTGCAAAAACTGCACAATACATGCAGTACATAAACTTTAATTGAGATCAGATTAACACAATGGCAACAGTATTTAGCTTATTAGAAAGGCTCTCTGTCGAATATGTAACCTCCTCAAGCATGTGGCCATCGGAGAACGACTTCAAGCAATACACATTTCCTGATCAACAAAACCCCCGTCAGGACTAGCAATCAATGCTATGTTTCAGAAAATTGACGCTTCGTTATACCGACCTTAAGCCCATATGGTGGCTTTCCGAGTTGAAAATAAAGAACGTCTTTTGTTTTGGGTCAAGACATTTGCGTACAGATACCATGCCCAACTTGGGTCCCTAGACAACTTTACATGCAATTGGGTCGATAAAACAACCCAAAGTGATGAAAATGCTGTGGGTGAAATCTTTATACAAATTTTCAAGGGGACTGGTGATGATGTAAACATTGACACTAACAAGCTACTGACATTTCATATCTACCCCACAACATACCTTATAACCATTCAAGGATCACATTATATGTCATGGTGCAATTGTGAATTTCCATACTTAAAGGCAATAGTTGATCACCATTCCAATACACATGACAATTTAAATGAACAAAACAGTCTTTTGGAAACATCAGAATCCTACAACAATATTGTGTCTGTACTAGATCAAAGTCAAACCAAACAAATGAAAGTATCAACCCCTAGGCTTATTACACAGAAAATGGAGAAAACATACTTGATAGATGATCTGATTTCCACTATTCAGTTGTTGGAAGGAAAAATTAGTGAATTATCAAACCAAATCTCACAATCAAATGAAGAAAACGCTGGGGTAAAGAACTTTATGGAAAGAGTGGACTTGTCACCTTTGACTGAAAATATCAAAAGACTAGAAAATGAACAAATACTAAGTTGCAAATTGAGGAACTAGTTTTGTCAACAAAAGTATCTCTTGATCATGAGATGGTAAGTGTACCAGCCTTGGAGTCCAAAATGAAAGAAATTGAGAAAAACATTTTGAAAAAGTTAGAACCTTTGCTTCGAACAAAAGAAAATGAACAGCTCAGAGATGAGAATGAAAAACACAGGAAAACATGTCACGACCTACAAATTACAAAAACAGGAAAACAGCAAACACCTACAATGGCCAGGAGCTATGAATGATAAACTGTCAAACCAATGCCAAGCGCTAGAAACAAATAATATCAAATTAACACAACAATACTTAGAGACAGAAAATATAAATAAACAATTAATTGCACAAAATATTGCATTGGAGGAAGAAAATAAAAAATCTAAAATTGAGATTTTTGACTTGAAAAACCAGTTAAGAGAGATGTATGTACCTGAGCGGCAGGATTTTGTCATTCCAACAGAAAACAGATTTTCAGTACTGGCAGAACCGAATAACACAAACGAGGAGTGTAAAGATATACCAATAAATATAAATGAGGAGTGTGAAGGCAATAAAATTCAGGGAAATGAACATTTAAATACAGAATTTCAAGACAATAAGCTGAATGACAATTTAAATACTTTGGATACAAAAACTCCAAATTATGACCAAACAGAAGAACAAACCATACATTGGGACAAAGATGTTGAAATGATTTTTGATTCACATGGCAACAACATCAGCTCGTTGAAAATGTACAAAAACATCAAAGTCATACTGTCTGTGTTAGGCCCTAATAAAAAACAATTTCAGGGGCCAAAGAATTTGTATCAACAATTACTAGTAGAAGGGTGAAACACATTGTATTTGGTGTTATTGGCAATGATCTTAGCCATAAAGATGCAAGTACTTGTGTGGCAGAAATGAAAAGTCTTATAGAGAGAACATTAATATTACACAACTTGTCAGAGATACATATTTTACCTGTTTTTGAAAGAGTTGGTCAGAAAACTTTTAACAAAAAGGTCCAGGAGTTTAACGACGAAATTAAAGTATTCTGTGAAAGTAAGGCCAAATGTTCATTTATTGAAAACGAGTTAATATATAGTGACAAAATGGATATGTTTAGCGATGGAATCCATTTTAGTGCCTAAGGTCAAAGGAATTTTGTGAAAATCTTGAAAAGTCACTTAAACACAAAACTTGGTCTTAAACCGTATAGTGACTACTACAATCCGTCCGATACCTTTCGTCGCATAAACATGCCATCATATCAACAACCAACATATCACAATTATCAACAGGACATCAGATTCAATCGTAATCGTTACAACCAACAACAATATAAAAATAACAATCGTCATCAGTATTCGGGCTTCAACCAACAAGCATCACACTCTTCACAAGTGAACCAACTTATTCAACGATTACTTCAAATTGTTTAATTCAACTTGATAGTAACTATTGTACATGTACAAATCTAGTCCATTGTGTTTTTGTATATGTGTTTTTCATTGACACTTATTGTTTCTAAATAATCATTTTCATGCATTTATTTGAAAAAAAGAAAAGAAAATTAATGTAACTGATTATATGGATTTGGTGCTGTATGGTTCAGATGACCACAATGCTCGGTTGTTCTGATATTGTTGTTCTTTGACTCATTGTCCCCTTATCCATATATCAGCTGTTAGCATATCATTGCTTACTTTTCAACTTTTGCTTTGCAAATTGAAATATTCATTTAAGAGAAAAGATGTGCTTTTCTATGAGATAAACCATATTTCAGGGCAATGTTTACCTACAAAGAGATCTGCCTTATTTGAGAGTTATATATGTAATTAAGATGTACATTTGAAATAATTATTTTATCTATTCAAAGAACCAAAATTGATTTAGGGTTATTTCCCTTTTCCCACGTGTCATCATATATATAGTCATATAGTTATGAAAATTGCTTATTGGAATATACATAGTTTAAATGGAGAAATCTTTTGTTTCTTCAGTATGTACATATGATATTGTTTGTTTAGCTGAGACCATGGTAAGTGATTCTCCAGGAAATCTACCAGGTTTTTCCTCTCCTAATATAGTAAAACCAAAAAGAAACAAGAGAGGCAGACCTTCAGGAGGAATGCTTATTTTTACAAAACCAAATTATAAGAAAGGCATTTCTGAAATAAAACAGAATGATTGTTCTTTCTGGCTGAGGTTAGACAAAAAATACTCTAAAAATAAAAAGAATTTATATTTTTGTTTTGTTTACATAAAACCTTTCATTAATAAAGACCTTTCTGAAGCAATCATTGCACAAATAGAAAGAGATATTTCCTTATATTCCTCACAAGGTGACATTTTGGTCGGTGGTGATTTTATTGCAAGAACAGGGGGTCTTGATGACTTTATAGTTAACGACTATACAAATGACAATTTTGAAGATGTCCCTTTACCAACCGATTACATCCCAGATATTCAACTAAAAAGGAACCAGCTTGATGAAAAATCTAATCAACATGGCACCTAGCTAACTAACATGTGTCATTTGGGGAAGCACAAAAAGAAAGCTGTTCCAAAAAAGAATGGATGTCTAATGACGGTTTACTATTAAGAAAAGAGCTTCGCTCTCTGGCCCGTAGATTGGCAAAAGACCCGAATAATAATGCATTAAGATTGACCTTTTGTAACTGTAGAAGAGAATTTAACAAATTAAGAAATAATCTTAAAAAAGACTTTTTCAATTCTTTAATACAACAAATAGAGGATGTGAACCCATCAAGTACTAAAGAATTTTGGAGTAAAATTAGTAAAAACAAAAAGAAAGAAGCAAAAGTTGACCCAATTATTCCTATTAAAAAGTTTGAGAACCATTACCAAGCTCTTTTGACTACAGATAATACAGGTGAATGTCAAATAGAATTAGAAAACTCCTCCCCACAAACTTGTAATTTGGATGTACCCTTTACTTGTAAGGAGATTAAAAATTATATAAAGACTAAAAGCTGGTAAATCAGCAGGCCCAGATCTGATTTTAAATGAATTCATTAAAGCAGGTTCAAGCACAATGACCCTCACTCTGACAAAATTATTCAATAAAATATTGAATTCTGGGGAAATCCCCAAAATTTGGAATCACTCCCTATTGTCTTCAATTTATAAATCTGGCGATTCTGCTGATTGTGGAAACTATAGAGGGCTAAGTTTAACAAGTTGTCTTGGTAAATTGTTCACTTCTCTTCTACAAAAAAAAATAAGCTAATTTTTAGAAACCAACGGCCTACTTCTGCATGTACTGGTATGTTCTACAAGAGACTTACCATGATAAATCACTGTGATAGACATATCACTCTAAATTTTTAAATGAATATAACTGTTTTCTTGATTGATGTATCAACATCATTTCTTTTTTGCAAGTCAAACGGTAGACTGTATCACTTTGAATGCAAAAGAAAGCATGTTGATAGATTAAACAGGAAATAAAATATAAACATTTCACTCAGGAGAGTGATATGTCTATCACAGTGATTTATCATGGTAGGTCTTGGTGTTCATGGTAAGTCTTCAAACATGGCGGTCAGGTGTGAACTTGGTATATTTCCTCTTAGTATGAAGTGTTATGGACTAATGTTTGGATATTATACTCGTTTAAACATGCTTAATATGGATGATGAACAGTTGGGTGGTTTCAAATTATTAAAAGCTGCATTTGAAGTAGATAAAGAACTTACAATTAAAGAAAACTCGTGGACTAATAGAGTTATTAAAATTAAAAAAAACATGAAAATATTCCCTCTCAATATTTCAAAACATGTGTATAAAACGAAACTTGAAAATCATTACAAGTCAAAATCACCTACTAACTTTCCAATATAAGAAAAGAATCTTCAGGCAAACTTGCATTTTATAGTAAAATCTTTAGATCTTTTGAACAATAAGAGTACTTAAACTTTAACATTCCCAAAGAACTTAGAAACAAATTAACAAAAATAAGAATAAGTGCACATTCGCTGCTAATTGAAACAGGGGGGTATTCTAAACAAAAAATTACCACCAGATAAAAGATTTTGTACATTCTGTAAAGATCAAGTAGAAAATGAATTTCACTTTTTATTGCAATGTCCACAATATAAAACGTTGAGAATAAAGCATGGTATATGTAATGATAAAAGCGAAGAATCTCTATTATACTTAAAAGATTTGTTAAACCCAACAACTTCCATAAGTTAAAAACATATTTGTAACTTTTTGAGTATGAAAAAGAAAGGAAATGGGGTAAATGTCAAGGCAGCTTTTGCAGAACGGGAACACCCCACTGTTCACTGATTATGTACACATTTAAAGAATATCAATATATGTGTAATATCAATTATTTCATAATACAGTTAACTTAATCTTCACTGTAACTTTGTCATGTTTATGTAATGTTCACTGTAACTATGTAATGTTTAGTTATATCTATCATATGTGCTCTTTCCAATAAATATTTGAATTTGAATATAACCTTCTGTCTATTTTTCACGATGGATTTCATCGAAATGATTTAAATTTTATCATAATATCAGTAGCTTCTACAACAGCGGCGAAAACTCGTTTCGTAGTTATTGGTTTGAAGAACGAATATTCTATCGCTGTTCAGTTACTCCCCTATGTGGTAAGTATGACCGGGTGTTTTTGTATCCCGAATCACACAGTTTCTGTTTCTGGGGAACTAGCTTTGTATTTCACATAGACGCAAAGTTGCTGAATAAAGTTTCCATATTTTATTTCACATCTTTATATTTCAACAGTCAACAAAAAACTAACAATAGTATATTTAATAAAAATTACAATAAAGATTAGAAATTGTTTGATAGGAAAGAACGAAACTTAAGTTATCCAATAAAAAGACTTTTTACAGTTTTATCCAAAAAGTGTAATTTGACTTAAAGTCGGATAATCCGTTACTTACGAAAAATCGTTATTAAAACATTGTCCGTTTCGGTTTGACAGATTAACAATAAGTGATAATTGAAAGAATTAAATAAAGGTCTTTGTGACATAACTTTTTGAAATATTTTATCCGAAAGATATTTGCGATTTAACAAAAATAAACAATACTTGTGTAAAATACATATAACAAAGTTATATCGCGGCTTTGTCTAATAAAATGTAATGACTGAATGAAATCGACAAAACATGAATGAAATAAACATCTAATTAATACTTATTTTCAAAACTAAGTGTATAGAAAAATGAAATGAACAAAATATAAATTAAACTTTGAATTAAAATATATAAAAGAGAAGCAAACTTACGCCTTAAACCATCTAAATGCCGTTTTGCTGCCAAACAAGTAAAATTTTTTGGGCATGTATTATCAAAAGATGGCATAGCTGTAGATACAACAAAAACTGACGCTGTAAGGACGTTCCCCATGCCACAGAATGCAACAGATGTAAAATCATTCATAAGTTTGGCCTCTTTCTACAGACGATTTGTCAAGGGATTTTCAAAAATTGCAGCACCGTTGCATAGATTGCTAGCAAAAGGAGCAAAGTTTATCTGGAGCAAAGATTGCGAAGCAGCATTCCAAGAACTTAAACGTTTGTTGATCACTGCGCCAATACTTGCCTTCCCCGACTTTTCTAAAGAGTTCATTTTATATACAGATGCTTCCCAACAGGCCATAGGTTATGTACTTGGACAAAAAGATAAAAAGGGAAGGGAACAAGTTATTTCTTATGGCGGGCGAGCGCTAAAATCTGCAGAAAAGAATTACGCAATAAGGGATCTAGAACTACTTGCACTGGTTGAAGGCGTTAAACATTATCACGTGTACCTTGCCAATAGGAAATTCGTAATATATACTGACCATAAAGCCCTGCAGTATTATCAAAAAATATCAAAAGAGCAGAACACAGGAAAATTAGCTAGATGGACAATGTTCTTACAAAGCTACAATTTTGACATTATTTGCAAAAAAGGTTCCAGTCACGGAAATTCAGACGCACTGAGCAGAAGTAGCTATGAGGAAGTCAAACAACAGGTAACCAGTGATACTGTTTCAACTCAAACTGAGCCACACTATTCCGACTTTAACCCTACAGCGTCAATTTCTGAAATTAAAACAGTTCCACAAGACAAGCTTATAGAAGACCAGTCAAACGACGAAGATTTCAAACACATCCGATCTTATTTGATACATCGTGAACTACCGGATGATAATAAAAAAGCAAGAAAAATAATTCTTGAAGTTCAAGATTATATTTTGGAAGATAGTGTACTCTTTCACTTGTGGTACCCAAAAGGAAAAGGTCACAGAGCAGACAGAATCGTCAAACAGCTTGCAGTGCAACATACTCTCCGTGACGATATACTGAAGTCATACCATGATCAGTTGTTGGGAGGTCACCACGGAAAGGAGCGTACATACCAAACAATGAAGGAAACAGCAATCCAAGGATAAGTGGCCGTGCATACAGAAGAGGAAAAATAACTTGGTCATCTTCTTGAGACTCTGGGATAGAGTCTAATCGGAACAGGGAGGAGTTGTCGTAGTGTAAATATTGACAATCTTTTTGAACATTTTATAAATTTCCTAAATTCAAATTTCGATATTTTAAAATTTAATTTGTTAGGTTAATATTCTGGGTAACACCTGAAGCTAATTAAAATTAAGGTTTCGGCGCTGTTTGATTAATTAACATTTGATTTAATTAACTTAATTCTTGTATGAGTGATCATTTTCCGCATGTCAACATTTGGTGACATATTCAGTATTACTCAGATTATGGTGTAAATTCAGGAACACGTCTTGAGACAATTCGGATACCCGAATGAATATTGTGCGGGTCCCGTATGCACGTAAACTGACTCTGTTTTCTACAGGAACTTACCGTATAGTTACATTATTGGATTACCATAAGATCAGTGACTTTGTTTGTTATATGTAAAATTTTGTTGATTATATGCTTTATTAATAGAACATTTATCTTTTTACGGATTTCATCATTTTTCAAACTACCAGCTAGTTCCCCCGTAATCTCACGTTACGATAATTGGTGCTAGAACCCGGGCACATATCACCGGACATTTGGTTACATAAATTGACAATTAAATTTGGTAACATAAATTGAATATTTCTATATATTTTATTTTTACAGTAATTACTAGGTATTCATCAAAATTCAAAGTATTGATTTTCTATAATCCGCCAATGAGTTCTATGTTTGGACAATAGTGACAAAATGCTAATCCGTAAAGTGGTTGTTTATTTACTTCTCTATAGTGACATTTCTATACGCAACGCTAATCTCTGTTTTTTATATATTGTTGTTATTTTATTTGTTATGTCAGTTTAGGTTTACAGTTCGGTTACGCCGGACTGCAAAATAAAAGTATAGAACGGAAATATATTCCTGCTTGATTTTATTATAACCGGAACATCATTCATCCGGTTATACGTGGTGGTTACAGTGGCTGATCCCGTACCTAGCTTTACCGTGAGAATTACTTTAACCAGCAAAAAAAAAAATGGATACTTGGAGAATTTACAACAGAGGATATGGAGCGCCAATCCAGTCAGTATTTTTAATTAGACTTATAGACAATTGTATATGTAAGTTCTGTGGAAAACCTGTGTACCACGAAGCTCATTTTGAAATATGTTCAGCAAAGAAATCATTTTGTTATAAATGTAGACATTTTGGACATTATGCCAGAATGTGCCAATTTCATTTGAAGAACGGAGAAAACCCCGTTAAAGCAAAATCAAAGTCAAAAGTGAAAAGAGACGCACAAAGAATGAAAGCATTCAAAGAAAGGAAAACTATAGTAACATTGAACTTAAGGAAACATTTCCCGGACTCGATTACCGGAAAGAAGAAATTGATAAACTTAAATGGAAGAACGAAAGATTACATTCTGAAAAAGTGAAAATATGATTAAGAGTGTTCATTTTGAGAAGAAGTATAAGTATATCAGTGAGAAACATAGACAAGCTATGGCTGAGCTAAAGAATTTTCAGCAAGAACGCAACCGCGATAAACAAAAAAAAATGAAGACCTTGAAGAAGAAATGATGGACTATAAGTTACAAATTGAAGTTCATGTTTGTAAAGTAAACAAATCTGAAAAGTTAGCTGAGATACAAGAATTGCAATCAAAAATAGAAAAATGAAATGAACAAAATATAAAAAACTTTGAATTAAAATATATAAAAATCAATTTCAATTTGCGGGAGGGCAAAATGATACGGTCATATAACCCTGGATACAACATTTTGGGTTTTCAGTTATATTAGGTCAAAGCATCTGTCCTAGCTGATGGTAAGTAAATATTATTGTATAAGTAATTTAGCTGTAACAAAAACGAACGAAGAACGAAATATTTATTTACAGCTTACTTTTACTTACGTGACTATACTTGCATGTCGAAAAAGAAGGAAGTAATATAATATTGTGTTCGGCAAATACTAGGTCAAAAATAGATTGGCTATACAAAAATAAACATTTGTGGCTTAAAAAAAGAAAAGGAGGAACCATAACGTTTCGTTTTATCCCTAGAATGTAAGAATTTTTTTATTGGCAAAATATTTAAACAATTTCAGAGTGAAAAAGAAAATTAGACTTGCTACAACCTCCCTCTATATGTTTTTAACTCCATCCGGTTTTTAAGAAAAATATTTGCAATATTTAATAAAATATTCACATTTAATAAAATCTGCTATTAGAGAGATACAGTGCTGATCAGCAGCAGTCAGTCGATTCCTGCATCTCTCTAATAGCAACTATTTGTCTAATATAAAGGGGATGGAGTTAAAAACATATAGAGGGACTTGTAGCAAGTCTAAGGGAAAAGCGAAAACGAATCCCCTTCAAAATTAAAATAGACTGTTCAGAGCCTGACTGAGTCAAAATGCTGCTAATCCACATAAGTGTGGGTATTATGGTGATGACCAAAATGATGTTTTTCCTCTAGAGATTTAATGCTAAGCTACGTTCTCTACTTGCATCCGTGTTTTTATGCGTGCCACTTTATGTTTTTGCTTTGGGTTCAAACGAGTACATTTGGTGTTTTATTCGTCACCTTCAATCTCAATTGCTGGCTATGATCAGTGTAGTAGATTTGAAGTAATGCGTGAGCAAGCTCACATACCCCACGCCCCCACATATCAGATAATCCTGCATTATCTAAAAATTATCTAAGTAGTTTGCACATCTCATACAGATCCTGTAAAATTATCTTAAAAACTACAGGAGGATTTTTCCGGGCAAATGGAGTACCCTGTAAAATTCCTATCTTATAAAATGTAGGTGGAGTTATCCGGACAAATAATGTACCCTATATGCAATATAGATGATTATATATGTTTTATTCGTCTACTAAAATCCAAGCTACTATTTTGACTACAGGCCTCAGACCACAATTATTTTTCCCGTGCTTTCTTTGTAAAAATAAAGACATATTAAAAAAATCGCACCGGCATTATTGAAATGAAACTCGCACCACATAATATATGATGTCAGAAGAGAAACATATCCCAAAATCAGAAAAATCCATCGCTGTTAGTGACCAAAATCTCAAAATGAACATAATTTTTAACCTTTGAACCTTTTCCTCATCACAACTTCCTTTCTACAAAATCTAATAAATACCGTGTTTACAATAAAGTTCAGCCCTTCTACTATCATATAAACACGAAAAAATATTAAGATTTTCAACACAAGTGACAGAAAAAAAATCGTAAAAAAATTAGATATTTTATTACTTGGAACTATATTCGTATACCACGAGTAAAGGGAATTAATTATGGTCTGATGTCTATTAAGTACACTTTTTTCTAACAAATTTAAAATAATTTTGCATGAATGTAGGGAATTGTATAGTATGAAAGTTTGCAAAGTTTTGTGGCGTTTACTGCAGTAGAATGGAAGTTACGGCACTTTGTATGACCCCACCCAGTGCTATTTTTTTTACCTTTTCATTAGATCACATACACGCACTAAGGGGTATCTGTTTACCCTTATAACTTTCTCATTTCTTGGATTATCTGGATGAAATAAATTATAATATCTCTTTTAATGTGTGTACATTTCAAAACTAGTCTTTTTTGCGCATAAAACGTTTTTGTGACCTTATTATTTGCAGATTTTAAATACAATTAAAATTTTTAAATTTTATTTAAAAAAGTTTAATTTTCATTTTAAATCGTTTTGAATTCGGCATTTTTGGTGATATCGTCAGGTAGCTCTGGTGAAAATGCACCAAACTGTCAATTTTCATGCGCATACTGTCAACGTGAGGCGACAAATGTCATTTTGTGTGTTTTTCATCCCCCCTTCTATTAAGTACACTTTTTTCTAACAAATTTAAAATAATTTTGCATGAATGTAGGGAATTGTATAGTATGAAAGTTTGCAAAGTTTTGTGGCGTTTACTGCAGTAGAATGGAAGTTACGGCACTTTGTATTACCCCACCCAGTGCTATTTTTTTACCTTTTCATTAGATCACATACACGCACTAAGGGGTATCTGTTTACCCTTATAACTTTCTCATTTCTTGGATTATCTGGATGAAATAAATTATAATATCTCTTTTAATGTGTGTACATTTCAAAACTAGTCTTTTTTGCGCATAAAACGTTTTTGTGACCTTATTATTTGCAGATTTTAAATACAATTAAAATTTTTAAATTTTATTTAAAAAAGTTTAATTTTCATTTTAAATCGTTTTGAATTCGGCATTTTTGGTGATATCGTCAGGTAGCTCTGGTGAAAATGCACCAAACTGTCAATTTTCATGCGCATACTGTCAACGTGAGGCGACAAATGTCATTTTGTGTGTTTTTCATCCCCCCTTCTATTAAGTACACTTTTTTCTAACAAATTTAAAATAATTTTGCATGAATGTCATGAATGTAGGGAATTGTATAGTATGAAAGTTTGCAAAGTTTTGTGGCGTTTACTGCAGTAGAATGGAAGTTACGGCACTTTGTATGACCCCACCCAGTGCTATTTTTTTACCTTTTCATTAGATCACATACACGCACTAAGGGGTATCTGTTTACCCTTATAACTTTCTCATTTCTTGGATTATCTGGATGAAATAAATTATAATATCTCTTTGAATGTGTGTACATTTCAAAACTAGTCTTTTTTGCGCATAAAACGTTTTTGTGACCTTATTATTTGCAGATTTTAAATACAATTAAAATTTTTAAATTTTATTTAAAAAAGTTTAATTTTCATTTTAAATCGTTTTGAATTCGGCATTTTTGGTGATATCGTCAGGTAGCTCTGGTGAAAATGCACCAAACTGTCAATTTTCATGCGCATACTGTCAACATGAGGCGACAAATGTCATTTTGTGTGTTTTTCATCCCCCCTTCTATTAGGCCTCAGACCACAATTATTTTTCCCGTGCTTTCTTTGTAAAAATAAAGACATATTAAAAAAATCGCACCGGCATTATTGAAATGAAACTCGCACCACATAATATATGATGTCAGAAGAGAAACATATCCCAAAATCAGAAAAATCCATCGCTGTTTTTTTTCCGTGGCAACATCATAAACAACCATGGGGTATGATCAGTGACCAAAATCTCAAAATGAACACAATTTTTAACCTTTGAACTTTTTCCTCATCACAACTTCCTTTCTACAAAATCTAAAACTTTTTCCTCATCACAACTTCCTTTCTACAAAATCTAATAAATACCGAGTTTACAATAAAGTTCAGCCCTTCTACTATCATATAAACACGAAAAAATATTAAGATTTTCAACACAAGTGACAGAAAAAAAATCGTAAAAAAATTAGATATTTTATTACTTGGAACTATATTCGTATACCACGAGTAAAGGGAATTAATTGTGGTCTGATGTCTACTACATGAATATAGAGAGTACAGGGAAACGAAACTATTACTAAAAGTCTTAAAGTCAATTAATTTGACTAACTACCACAAAGTAAAGTTAAACATAAACATACAACATTCTCCCCCACTTAAAAGTCACCTAATACATTTAACACCCAAGTCAATGCAGACATTAAATTGCTTAATCGTCAAACCCATATCTACTTGGTTTCTTAATTTCACGTGTAGAACGCCGTGCATCGAGGCGATTCGATCGGATTGCTGTCAACTGCAAGTGGTGTGCCTTCAGTATCGTTATTAATACATTCACTAATTTCTGTTGTGTTTTGGTTGGCAACTGAATCAATAAAATTGTCATTGTCAGTTTGTCCTGGTGGAGCTAAATGTCGAGTAGATACAGTAGTTTCTCGTCCATCGGGCAATCTAACATAAGCATAAGACGGATTTGCCTCTAATAGATCTACTTCCTCTACGAGAGGTTCATATTTATTTGCCCTCACAAGTTTTTTCATCAAGACAACACCAGGATGTGCTAGCCAAGAAGGGATAGATTGCCCAGAGGATGATCGTCTTGTAAAGTTGAAAAACCTTTCATGCGGAGTACAGTTAGTTGAAGTACAAAACAAACTTTGAATAGAGTGCAGTGCATCGGACAACACAATTTCCCACTGACTCTCATTTAGTCCCATAGATTCTAATGCTAAAGTTACAGTTTTCCAGATTATACCATTATAACGTTCACATTGCCCATTACTCTGTGGGCTATACGGTGTTGTTCTGCTAGTAGCTACACAATGCGATTGAAGAAATGTTTTGAGTTCTGCGCTCATGAAAGATTGGCCACGGTCAGAGTGAATATAAGCCGGCATGCCAAATAGAGCAAATAATTGTCGTAAACACTGAATAACTGTAGCACTTGTCATATCAGAGCATGGAAATGCAAACAGGAATCTTGAATATTCATCCACAATGGTGAGAATATACTTCTTTGTACTCACAGACGGCAGCGGCCCTTTAAAATCAATGCTTAAACGTTCAAAAGGCTGAGTAGCTTTAACAAGAGGCGATGCATTCGGTTTGGCATACTGGGGTTTCACTTTTGCACAAATCGGACATTGCCTAGTTATTCTCTTGACATCATCAACAGAGTAAGGTAAGTTCTTTGTACGGACAAAATGAAGAAGGCGATTGACACCTGGATGGCATAGAGCATTGTGTAACTCAGAAAGAGCATCTGCACTGACAGATGAGCAGTATGCCCTAGAGAAGCAGTCAGCTGAGGCATTGTTTCGACCAGGTCGGTATTTTATATCGTAACTATAGCAGCTCAATTCAGTTCTCCAGCGAATAATTTTGTCATTTTTGCACCTTTCCTTGCTTTTTCGAGTCAAACATAAGACACTGCTTCTTGATCAGTGATGAGGGTAAAGTGTTTTCCGCTAAGTAAATGTATCCACTTCCTTACTGATTCTACTATAGCACATGCTTCCTTTTCTACGGGTGAATGTTCTAATTCGTGAGCGTTCAAAGTCTTGAAAAGAAAGCAACAGGTCTTCCGCCTTGATTGAGACTTCTTGCTACTGCCGAATCTGAAGCATCGGTTTCTACCACAAAGGGAATAGCTTCATCAATTGCACTTATACTTGCGTTTTCTAAGTCAGATTTCAGATCGTTAAATGCTTTCTCCGCAGTAAAATCTAACGGAAAGAAAACATTCCAACGGCTCTTTTAACTGATTTACTACTGTAGGGAAGAGGCAGTTCCCTAAGAGGCTTCATGCGATCAGGATCTGGTCGCAAAACTCCTTGACTAATGGAATATCCAAGAAGGTTGACGGATTCAACCGAATACACACATTTGTCCTCGTTAAATGTCAGCTGATATCTGTCGGCAACATCAAGAAATTTTCGTAAATTTTCATCATGTTCAGCCCGGTCCATTCCTCCAATTGTGATATTATCGATGTACACAAATACAGCTTTTAATTTGTTTTCAGCAACTAGACGATCCATGACCCTTTGAAAAGAAGCAACTCCATTTGTGACACCGAACGGGACTCGTCGAAATTCATACAAGCGACCATTTGCTTCAAAGGCAGTATACTTTTTCTCATGCTCTCTTAACAGGATTTGATGATAGGCGCTACGTAAATCAAGCGTACTGTATACTTTGTATTTGGCGATATCTGAAACCATCTGATTTATGTTCGGAAACGGATATGCATCAAGTTCTGTATACCTGTTAATAGTTTGAGAATAGTCTATCACTAGTCTTTTCTTGTGCCTTTCATTTGATGTAACTAAAACTTGAGCTCTCCATGGTGACGAACTAGGCTCAATGATGCCCTCGGCGAGCAATCTAGATGTCTCTTTTTCTATAAACGCTCTATCATCGGTACTTTGTTGCAATAGGGCGACATTCACTTGTTAAATTTGCGAACAATTCCGGTGGGTCAACAGTCGAAGCAGCCGACTACAGACGGCATTTGAGTCATTTATTTCTACGGCTGGTCTGCTTCCCCCTAAATTTATTTTGATACTTTCATGTTTCTTCATGAAGTCCTGTCCTAATATTACATCACAACAGAGTTTTTCAAACACAGATAATTGCATATTCTGATAGAAATGTCCGTCAATGTCCAAGTTTATTTTACAAGTTCCTACTAAAGGACTGCTAAGAGCACTGGATGCCATTGACACACTTCCACTAGCATCATTTAATGTTACTGACATTGATTGAGCAAATTGTCTGTCAATAAAACTTTCGGAACTACCAGTATCTACCAAAGCCTTACACGGGCGATCATTTACACTTACGTTTATAACGGCTTTCTTGAGACATTGTGGAGATGCAGCAGTTACAGTAGGTAATATAGGGGTACAAGAGGCCGATGTCCCTGTGTTTGTAGCATTTGATGTGCACACCTTTGAAAAATGTCCTTTCTTACCACAATTATGACAAGTAGAGTCCTTGGCCGGACAAAAACGTCTTGCATGAAAATTGTTCCCGCAAAAGAAACACTTTTGTTTACCTCCGGGTCGTTGTGCGGTAGCCAATGTACTTTTGTCGTCTTCTATAACTAACTGTTGATTTGTTGAATCATTAATATTTGAAACTGACACGACTGATTCTTCGGATTTTTGTCCAATTGCGGCTGTTACGGGGTAGGGCTGAACATACACCTCTTTACTACGCTGAGCAAGCTCTAATGTACGTGCCTGATCGAACATTGTCTTGAGATCGAGAGTTTTATTTTCTAATATCCGCTGTCGAACTATTTGTGAACTTAAACCATTAATAAAGGCATCCCTGACGTACTCCTCTTTGTATTTTTCGGCTGATACTTGTTAAAAATTACAATCTTTTGCCAATACTTTTGAGTCTTGTAGAAATTTGATCTAGAGTCTCACCAGATTGCTGTCTACGTGTAATTAACAAATGTCTTGCTAATACTTCGTTCTTTGGTCGAACGTACACAGCTTCCAACAGTGTCATAGCATTATCGTAATTGTTACACTCACTGATATATTCATACACACGCGGAGACACAAAATTGATCAACATATTGAGTTTGTCTGGTGGATTATCATCTCCCACAGAGTTTAAAAAGTTTGTAAAAGTTCGTTTCCAGTGAAATCATTCTTTCGCTGCCGTAGCTGAATCAGGATTGGCATCTAGCCGTTCTGGTCTGAGGTATTTGTACATGTTGATTTTAGTAGACGAAACTGTAGTAGATTTGAAGTAATGCATAATTCATCAGATGATATATATGTTTTATTCGTCTACTAAAATCCAAGCTACTATTTTGACTACATGAGTATAGAGAGTATAGGGAAAAGAAACTATTACTAAAAGTCTTAAAGTCTATTAATTTGACTAACTACCACAAAGTAGAGTTAAACATAAACATACAACAATCAGTATCAATAAATGTTAGAATCCTCGGCAAGTCAGGTGTTCCGGAGTGCAGTCAAAACTTAGTTTGTGATATTTTGCCCTAAAAAAGTTTTATTTTGCTTCATTCTAACCAAATTGAACATACCACCGATTTAAAACATACGCATGCGCACTAATTGCTTTGCTATTACAAATATGTGGGTCAATCTGAGACTCGATCACAATAATATTACCTAGATGTAATTTGAAAGTGCTTAATTCAGTAAACGCATAAACATGTTATAATTTCAACTAATTAATTTTGATGACTGGTGTAATGAATTATTATCTGCAACTGATTGTCTACAACTTTGAAATTGTATGTGTGACCTATATTTTTGTTTACATTTAAAAATAGATTACTATTTAAAAGTTCTGTAAATGTGTCTGATCATTATTATTTTTACGTGACACATATACACGTGCACATATATGCATTTACCATAATGGGCTAATTCAAATCTAATCATAAGCCTTCATTTAATTGTATTTTTCTCTTTCATCAAATCTATACGGAAGCTAAATGAGCAGTTAAAAATAGAATTTTGTTTGTTTACGTTTTTAATCATTAAAGATTTATCGACTGGTTTTGAATACAGTACACGTGTGGTAGATGTGTTTGTTAGGATGAAAATGTTTAATGTGTATTTTAATGATTCTTGCATTTTTGAATTGTTTAAGGTAATAATTAAATGCATTTTACTACAACACGACATGAAATCTTGTAAAGGAGTAAGGGATCGACCATTTAACCTGAAAGGGGGGGGGGATTATGGGTTTTTTTCTGGATAGAAATTTTTTTTATATTTTCATGGGTGTCACCAAATATTTTTTTTTTCAAAATTAACATCATTTTGTTTGGGCAGAAAGCCTCCTTCGGAAAATTTTTTTCGTCATTATGGCAGCCAAAATATTTTTTTTCTAAAAAAATCAGCTCCAAAATATTTTTTAGAAAAAACCATAGCCCCCCCCCCCTTTCAAGTTAAATGGTTGGTCCCTTAATGACTAAAATGAACAAGAAACACAACATGTAGGAAAAGCTTTTTGCTGTTAATCTGTACTCCCAATATTCAATAATAATTTAATAAGACTATTTGGAGCAGGGTG
Organism: Modiolus philippinarum; assembly: GCA_002080025.1. NCBI lineage: Eukaryota > Metazoa > Mollusca > Bivalvia > Mytilida > Modiolidae > Modiolus > Modiolus philippinarum. The sequence goes on from MJUU01020183.1 coordinate 86,950, forward strand.
GACTTGGGCGACTTTTACCTTGAATTATTCTGATGTCCCTTTTAACAAAATATTGATTTTCACCAAATGTCACATCAAATTATTTATTTTTATTTCCCCCGAAATTAATTTCTAGACAAAACAAAATTCAATTATTTATTTTCATGACAAGTAGGATTAGAATATGTATTTCACTAGAACTAAGATTAGAATAGATTAATATTATATACAAAAATCGCATAAACCCTCCTCTTTAAATTCAAATTGTGGTAAGAAAATTCTTAAACTAAAAATAGTAATGTTGCATTACATAATACCCTGCCACGTTTCACAAAATTTTGAAGTTTTTAGGGGCATAACTCACTCTGATCCTCTTGGATCTGTATCCAAATCAAATTAATTTTGAATTTCTAGTAAACAACTTACAAACCAAGTTTGGAGACAGGATGTAATTTTGTTAGTCGGAACCCTAAAATTCACAAAATTTCATAGTTTCATAACTCAAAACCCCCTTAAACTTTTGAGCTCAAAATTGACCTTGACCTGGGTTTTGTGGTAAGCAATTTACATATCAAGTTTATAGGCTGTATGTTGTTTTGTTCAAAAGTTATCAATCAGAAACCTCGAAATTGACAAAATTTCAAAGTTTCAAGAGCATAACTCCAGAACCCCTTAGACCTCTGAACCCAAAAGTAAACTTGACTTGAGTTTTGTAATAAACAGACAGTCTGTTATTTCATTTAAAAGTTATCAGTTGGAAACCCTAAAATTCACAAAGGTTCAAAGTTTCAAGGGGCATAACTCCAGAACCCTTGGGCCTATGAACCCGAAATCGAACTCGGCCTGAGTTTTGTGGTAAACAACTTACAAACCAAGTTTGAAGACAGTATGTTATTTTGTTCAATGTTATCAGTCGGAAACCTTCGGAAGACGGACGGGCGGACACACGACTGAGGGCATCACAATACCTCGCCACTAAGTGTGGCAGGGAATAAAAACACAACCCGCGATTGCTGCAGTGCATGGCACGCATTTGTGTTAATGATAACACTGCTCTAGTTTTTTTTTGTGTCTGACCAACCTAAATGAGCAATTTTTGTAAACAACCTTCGGATCAAAATGAGCACCTCCTATCATTCCTTCTTATTAGTTGAATTTGGTTACGTGATTCCAGAGAAGAAAATGAAAATGTTATTTTCCCACACAGTCCAATGGCAGTCATATTTTTTGTCGGAACTGACCGAAATGAGAATTCTTTGTAATGGACCTTCCATACATAGTTCCAGTACAATTTAATTGTAGTGGAACTATGACAACTATGTATAGAAGGTCCATTAATAAGGGGTAGCAGATGATGAAAAGGATGATTTTCCCATAGGGTTCTCTGTTCATCGCTGGCGGTGATGTTTTTTTATCGGATCAGAAATTAGCAATCTTTGTAAAGGTCCTCCCATAAACATTCCAATTCAGCTTAGTTAAGTTTGCTTCAATGGTTTCAGAATAGATGACGAATATTTTTACATGGGATCCAATATCTTTGTTCAGCGCTGGAACCATATTTTACAAAATAAGCAATCTTTCTAAATTTAAAAAGTTTTCCAATCAATTTTGTAAAGTTTTACCGAAATTTCTTCAATTTTTCCTGAAGAGAATGTGAAAATAGGATTTTCGCGTAGGGTCCAATGTTAAAACTTTGTTCAGCAATGGCGAACATGCTTTTTATCGAGTTGAAATGAAATGAACAATCTTTGTGATTGACCTCACATATACACATCATTCCTGCATCAGTTGTTTTTAAAAGTGATTTTAACAGCTCACATTTACCCTTTAGGTCGGGTGACCTAATCAAGGTACTATCTATTATAAGTACTGGATAGTACGGTTTGAATTTGTACTGAATACATGTACATTGACAGTATTTTGTTCCGAAGCTCAAAAATAACAGCCAAATACACTTTTTAAACCCCGCCACACGTAGTGGTGAGGTATTATGAGATATTCTCAGTCGTGTGTCCGTCCGTCCGTGTGTTTGTCCGTCCGTGTGTCCGTCCGTCCGTGCGTCTATCCGTCCGTCTGTGTGTTTGTCCGTCAATGTGTCCGTCCGTGTGTCTATCCGTCCGTCCGTTCGTCCGCCTCCAAAGGTTTCCGACTGATAACTTGTGAACGAAATAACATACTGTCTTCAAACTTGTTATGTAAGTTGTATACTACAAAACCCAGGCCAAGTTCGAATTTGGGTTCAGAGGTCCAAGGGGTTCTGGAGTTATACCCCTTGAAACTTTGAAATTTTGTAAAGTTTAGGGTTTCCGACTGATAACTTTGAACGTTTGAACGAAACATTATACAGCCAATAAACTTGGTTTGTAAATTGTTTACCACAAAACTCAGGTCATTTGTGATTTTAGGTTCAGAGTTCCAAGTTCTGGAGTTATCCTCCTTGAAACTGAAATTTTGTGAAATTTAGGGTTTCCGACTGGTAACTTTTGAACGAAACAACAAACCGCCTTTAAACTTGGTATGTAAATTGTTTACCACAAAACTCAGGTCAAGTGTGATTTTGGGCTCAGAGGTCCAAAGTTTTCTGGAGTTATGCCCCTTGAAACTTTGAAAATTTGTGAATTTTATGGTTTTCGTCTAACAAAATTACATACTGTCTCCAAACTTTGTAAGTTGTTTACTAGAAATTAAAACTTAGTTCGTCTTGGGTACAGAGATCCAAGAGGTTCTGAGGGAGTTACGCTCCTTGAAACTTTGTGAAACGGGGCGGGATATCATGTTATGCACCATGACTATTTTTATTATTTCATATTTGTTATTTTTATTTAATGTTGGTCAATGAATATCCCAAATACTACTAAATGCTAGATGTATTCAAGTGTAGACGAACCAATCGCAAGTTACGATACGATTTGTTTTTATTCATTTAAATTTTTTTTTTGAAATTGTGGGCTCGAGCTGCTGATGAGGAATTAATTTCCGAAATGACAATACGGCTAATTAAAATTAATTGCAGATGGTGTTGACATATGTGTTATGGTGTCGTAAATCATTTCCTCCATATCTTTTCGCAAAATTCTGTTACTTTATTAATAATGGTCAACGAACTGATGATGGCGACCATGTTCATTTCGTCTGAAGGAGGGGTAGTTCTCATGTTATTCTTAATCATGTTGGTAAAATCTTCGTATTTAAAAGATGCTCTTACTGTCCTGTTAATTTAGAAACATGAACTATTTTCCTACTCAGGAATAGAAAACTAAAATTGTCGCGTTTGTCATATTCTACTTCATCTTGTAGCTTTTTATTTGTTTTTTAATTCAAATTGACAGGGAATCTATGAAGGAAGAAATTACTCGCAGAAATTAAGGTAGGTTTAATACTAGTTAAAAACAGAATATCATCAATAATAAAGGATGTATTCTGGTGATGTTTCAGTCTCGTTGAAATCTCGTTTGGAAATAATTTTAAAATTATTTATATTTTATGAACGATCGCAATGATTTAACAAAACTGATGTTAATCTTTAAATTGTTTTAAAAAAATTATTCATTTCTATCTTTTGGTTTCAGAGTAATCTAAAATTGAAGATTAATGCCCGAATTGGCTGTTGGATTCATGTCAAATTTTCACAAAATAGTGGTTGGGTTAGAAAAAAGCCATTTTATGAAAAAAATATGCACTTAAGATTTATTTTTGCTTTTTTAAAATTAGTATTATATATTTTTACAATATAAAATCACAAATCAAATGAAGTTTAAACCATTAAATGCTTAAAAAATTTAGAAAATCTACATTTTAGGGACATGTTGAAATGCTGAAATCGCCCCTAAAAAGCATGAAGATTGGACAAAACTTTCTTATGTCAACACCAACATATGATTTTGGGGGGCTGAATTTCTTCATTCCTTCTATTTACAGAAAGTATGAGAAAAAGTTCAATACTCTAAGCTAGACTTTTTCAATGAGAATAGTAAAACAATTGGCAAAAATGCCTTAAAATGCATAAAAGTGCTAAAATTGGTCACTTTCAAACATCTGTAGCAAAATACTGAATTGCACAGCAACCTATGAATTTTTCTTTAAATATTAAATTTATAGGATAAGAACATTGTAAAAATCAAGGTTTGAAAAAAAGTTAAATACTTTAAAATTTTGGCTCCTCACCAGGGTACATACATCCTTAAAGGAATTATGGATGGATTTTTTTGTTTTAGAAGATTTTGCACAAAAAGAAAGCTGTTCCAAAAAAAGAGTGGATGTCTAATGACAGTTTACTATTAAGAAAAGAGCTTCGCTCTCTGGCCCGTAGATTGGCAAAAGACCCGAATAATAATGCATTAAGATTGACCTTTGTAACTGTAGAAGAGAATTTAGCAAATTAAGAAATAAGCTTAAAAAAGACTTTTTTCAATTCTTTAATACAACAAATAGAGGATGTGAACCCATCAAGCACTAAAGAATTTTGGAGTAAAATTAGTAAATACAAAAAGAAAGAAGCAAAAGTTGACCCAGTTATTCCTATTAAAAAGTTTGAAAACCATTACCAAGCTCTTTTGACTACAGATGATGTCAAATAGAATTAGAAAACTCCTCCCCACAAACTTATAATTTGGATGTACACTTTACTTGTAAGGAGATTAAAAATGGTATATAAAGACTAAAAACTGGTAAATCAGCAGGCCCAGATCTGATTTTAAATGAATTCATCAAAGCAGGTTCAAGCACAATGACCCTCACTCTGACAAAATCATTCAATAAAATATTGAATTCTTGGGAATTCCCCAAAATTTGGAATCACTCCCTATTGTCTTCAATTTATAAATCTGATGATCCTGCTGATTGTGGAAACTATAGAGGGCTAAGTTTAACAAGTTGTCTTGGTAAATTGTTCACTTCTCTTCTACAAAAAAGAAAAAGCGAATTTTTAGAAACCAACGGCCTACTTAGTGCTAACCAGGGCGGGTTTCGTGAAAACTATAGAACTGTTGATCATTTATTTATATTAAAAACAATTATTAACAAATATGTCTATAAACATAAAAAGAAAGTATATGTATGTTTTGTACACTTTAAAAAGGCTTTTGACACTGTCCGGAGGTCAGCTTTATTTAATAAATTAAAATCATTAGGCATACAAGGGAAAGTCTATGATATTATTCACAGTTTATATTCAAATACTCTTTATTTATGCAAATACTCTAACTACCTTAGTAAATCATTTTTAGCTAATCAAGGGGTTAATCAGGGAGACAGTTTAAGCCCTACCCTTTTTAATATATTTGTAGATAATATTCAAAAATACTTTGATGTAAGTATTACTGATCCCATTAATTTAAATAATGAAACCATTAATCACTTATTCTATGCTGATGATTGATTATTAGTATCTGAGTCACCAAGCGGCCTCCAGCACTGTCTAGATTCACTCCAGAATTATTGCAATGATTGGAGACTTACCGTTAATCTCGATAAAACAAAGATAATTATATTTTCAAAAAAGTTAACAGATGAGAACCTTTTTCACTATTATTATGGTCCGACTGAAGTAGAAATTGTCACTTCCTACAAATATTTAGGGGTTATATTTATTACACAGGGAAATTTAAGGAATCAGTGGCAAATCTATCTGATAAAGCAAGAAAGACATACTTTGCATTGAAATCAAAACTACCTTATAATAATAACTTATCTGCAAAATCTTGGTTGAAATTATATAACTCAATGATTGCCCCAATTTTAACAAATAGATCCGAAGTGTGGATCACTGACTATGCACTCGATTTTCAATATCCTCGGAGACCAGAGAATTCTACTTCTGCATGTACTGGTATGTTCTACAAGAGACTTACCATACTAAATCACTGTGATAGACATATCACTCTAAATTTTTAAATGAATATAACTGTTTTCTTGATTGATGTATCAACATCATTTCTTTTTTGCAAGTCAAATGGTAGACTGTATCACTTTGAATGCAAAAGAAAGCATGTTGATAGATTAAACAGGAAATAAAATATAAATATTTCACTAAGGAGAGTGATATGTCTATCACAGTGATTTATCATGGTAAGTCTTGGTGTTCATGGTAAGTCTTCAAACATGGCAGTCAGGTGTGAACTTGGTATATTTCCTCTTAGTATGAAGTGTTATGGACTAATGTTTGGATATTATACTCGTTTAAACATGCTTAATATGGATGATGAACAGTTGAGTGGTTTCAAATTATTAAAATCTGCATTTGAAGTAGATAAAGAACTTACAATTAAAGAAAACTCGTGGACTAATAGTGTTATTAAAATTAAAAAAAACATGAAAATATTCCCTCTCAATATTACAAAACATGTGTATAAAACGAAACCTAAAAATCATTACAAGTCAAAAATAACCTTTGAACTTTCCAATATAAGAAAAGAAGCTTCAGGCAAACTTGCATTTTATAGTAAAATCTTTAGATCTTTTGAACAACAAGAGTACTTAAACTTTAACATTCCCAAAGAACTTAGAAACAAATTAACAACAACAACAACAAAAAAAAAAAAAAAAAAAAAAAAAAAAAAAAGAATAAGTGCACATTCGCTGCTAATTGAAACTGGGAAGTATTCTAAACCAAAAAATACCACCAGATAAAAGATTTTTAAAGATCAAGTAGAAAATGAATTTCACTTTTTATTGCAATGTCCACAATATAAAACGTTGAGAATAAAGCATGGTATATGTAATGATAAAAGCGAAGAATCTCTATTATACTTAAAAGATTTGTTAAACCCAACAACTTCCATAAGTTAAAAAAATATTTGTAACTTTTTGAACATGAAAAAGAAAGGAAATGAGTAAATGTCAAGGCAGCTTTTGCAGAACGGGAACACCCCACTGTTCACTGATTATGTACACATTTAAAGAATATCAATATATGTATAATATCAATTATTTCATAATACAGTTAACTTAATCTTCACTGTAACTTTGTCATGTTTATGTAATGTTCACTGTAACTATGTAATGTTTATTTATATCTATCATATGTGCTCTTTCCAATAAATATTTGAATTTGAATATAACCTTCTGTCTATTTTTCACGATGGATTTCATCGAAATGATTTAAATTTTATCATAATATCAGTAGCTTCTACAACAGCGGCGAAAACTCGTTTCGTAGTTATTGGTTTGAAGAACGAATATTCTATCGCTGTTCAGTTACTCCCCTATGTGGTAACCCTGGATACAACATTTTTGGTTTTCAGTTATATTATTCAAAGCATCTGTCCTAGCTGATGGTGTTAAAAGTAAATATTATTGTATAAGTAATTTACCTGTAACAAAAACGAACGAAGAACGAAATATTTATTTACAGCTTACTTTTACTTACGTGTCGAAAAAGAAGGAAGTAATATAATATTGTGTTCGGCAAATACTAGGTCAAAAATAGATTGGCTATACAAAAATAAACATTCGTTGGCTTAGAAAAAGAAAAGGAGGAACCATAACGTTTCGTTTTATCCCTAGAAGGTAAGAATTTTTTTTATTGGCAAAATATTTAAACTATTTCAGAGTGAAAGAGAAAAGCGAAAACAAATCCCCTTCAAAATCAAAATAGACTGTCCAGAGCCTGACTGAGTCTAAATGCTGCTAAGCCACATGGGTGTGGGTATTATGGTGATGACCAAAAATGATGTTTTTCCTCTAGGGCTCTAATGCTAAGCTACGTTCTCTACTTGCAGCCGTGTTTTTACGCGTGCCACTTTAGTGGAAACGCACTAGTAAGTAAGTAAGTAAACTCTTTATTCCAATTTTGGTGCCCACGAGAGGCAAAATAAGTTTTACAAATAAAGAAAGAAAATCTAAACTAAAGATTACAAACACAGTATCTACAAACACTGACATAATGACTAGAATACAAACAAAATGAATACAAATGAATTATATTATTATAAATGGAGTTGCCCTTTGGGAGAACCGTTACAGATTAATTCCTATTACTAATTACCACTATACAACATTTTGTTTTTTCTCATCTCAAAACACTCATAAATATATTTTGATAGATTTATTATAACATCTTTATCTTCATTAGACATAAGCCAAACCAATGCTTCCCTCTGTGACAGATTGGCATAGTTAGGATTGCTGTTGAGACTGCACACAAACTCTCTCGTCGTTTGTTTTTGTATAGAGGACATGTAAATAAAAGATGGAATTCGTCCTCGATTTCATTACAATTGCATTGTGTGCACTTTCGTTTTTCTTTTTCTATATTACTATATCTCCCTTTTTCAATTTCAAGGGAATGAGCACTGATTCTAAATTGAGTAAAACATTTTCTAATTTGGGGATTTTTTATTACTTCGAAATATTTTTCCATCTCAAAAATAACCTTGAATGATGCGTATGTCCGTAGCTTCCCTGATTGTTTGGATTGACTCTCTGATAAGACAGATCTCCATTCCTTTTTAAATTTCCCTTTATGATTTGATGCAATTCATTATTTTTAGGGCTAGGGATTCCAGCATTTTTTTTTATAAATGTATGAATATCATTTATCCAGCATTTTTTGTTGTTTTCTGCTAAGAAAATGTTTTCTTTAAATGCTTTGTTAACGAGTTTGTTATCCGTTCGGTCTCTTAGTTGTGTAAAATATTTTATAGAGTAAATTACTGCATCAATATATATAGGAAACCTTCCTAGTTCTCCAAGAATAGCATAATTGGTTGCTTTCTTGTTCGTACCACAAACGTTTTTAAGAAACTTAATGTGCAGTCTCTCACAATGCAAACGTGGGATAAAATTGTAATTATATGAAGGATATTTTAATGTACCCCATACTTTAGAACCGTAAAGCAGTACTGGTTTAATTGTATGATCAAATAAATGTAGTAATGTTTTTGCATTTGGCTGGACATTTTCAAAACATTTTGTTAGCTTATAATATGTACGAAGGCCCCTTTTATAGAGGTCTTCTTGGCAATATGAGAAGGTTCCAGACGCAGAAAATATAATACCCAAATATTTGTATCTGAGCATTATGTTTTTGCTAAAGGGTTCAAACGAGTGCATTTGGTGTTTTAGTCGTCAGCTTCAATCTCAATTGCTGGCTATGATCAGTATCAATAAATGTTAGAATCCTCGGCAAGTCGGGTGTTTAATGTCTATTTTAATGATTCTTGCATTTTTGAATTGTTTAAGGTAATAATTGAATGCATTTTACTACAACACGATATGAAATCTTGTAAAGGAGTAAGGGAACGACCATTTAACCTGAAAGGGGGGTGGGGTTATGGTTTTTTTTTTCTGGACAGAAATTTTTTTGGGCAGAAAGCCTCCTTCAGAAAATTTTTTTTCATCATTATTGCAGCCAAAATATTTTTTTCACAAAAAATAAGCTTCAAAATATTTCTTTTTAGAAAAAAAACCCTTTCAAGTTAAATGGTCGGTCCCTTAATGACTAAAATGAACAAGAAACACAACATGTAGGAAAATCTTTTTGCTTTTGTTCTTAATCTTTATAATCTGTACTCCCAATATTCAATAATAATTTGATAAGACTATTTGGGGCAGGGTGGACACCTTGGCGATTTTCCCAGGGGGGGTACTCTCCATTATCATCTGTACCTAGGCTGGTCCACGAAAAAAATATTTAACCTAAAAAAATAGTGATTTTTTCAAACTACCCCAAAAAAAATAGTTCCTTTTCAAATCACCCCCAAAAAAATAGTTTCTTTTCAAATCACCCCAAAAAAATAGTTGCTTAAATAAATGACCCCCAAAAATATCTAGAAAAATACCCCCAAACAAAGAACCTTTTACATTTTTAGATAAAAAAAATGAAAAATGAAATCACAATGACACAATTTTTTCCTGGATATATTCTCTCAACTTATGCCCATAGTTTTCAACTGTGGATGATCAGACATTTTCATTGCTTATTTGTTTGCACACCTTTCCCCTAATTTGTGGAAAGCGTTGATTGGTTATCTGTTTAATGGAAAATACCACCAATGAAGGTCCATGTAAAACTGTAATTTTCTATGCAAACAAAACTTCAAAAATAATTACAACCCAAAAAATATAACATATATGCCTACCCCACAAAAAAATATCTCATCAATACTAATACCCCCAAAAAAAGCCAAGATTTTTTCTATCCCAAAAAAATATCTATGAATTTCTTGAACCCAAAAAAATAGCAAAATTCGGAAATTTAAGCCCAAAAAAATAGTACCAGCCTAGGTACAGGAAAAAATTTAGAGTACCCCCCTGCGGCGATTTTTACCTAGAATTATTCTGATGTCCATTTTAACAAAATATT
>MJUU01020185.1:6760-48470 GCA_002080025.1 Modiolus philippinarum
ATATATATATATTTACATGTTAGTATCTAGTCACCCATTAAAATTATCTCAGGGGAAATAAAAGCAAATGTGTCGAATTAAATTTGGCAGTCAAAAATTCACTATTTCCGTTTCCATAGCAACCATCCTAGGAACCGTAATCTAATAATCTTATTGTTTTCAATTGTTTATAGCATTTTTATGAATATACATAGGGATTCAGTAATTCATTAAACTCACTTTAAAGGGGTCAAATTTTTGGTAAATGTGTCGAAATGGAATGTGGAAAGTCAAAATTAACTATTTCTGTTTCCATAGCAACCATCCTTACAACAAAAAACAGGTGGTTTGTCATTGTTTTACAATGTTTAGATTTATTAATACACATACGTTGTATCCACTCATCCTTACGAATTTAAACCTATTTTAGTAAATGTGTTGAAATAGAAATTTGGCAGTCAAAAAAATCACTATTTTTGTTTCCATAGCAACCATCCTAATAACCGGAATCTAATGATTCGTTATTGTTTGCAATATATAGCATTATTGCGAAACATACATTGTATCCAGTCACCTATCAACCTTATTTTTAAGAAAAGGGTAAGGGTAAATTTGTGCAAATGACATTTGCATAGTCAACATTACCTAATTTTGTTTCCATAGCAACCACCCTAACAACCAGAATCAATGGTTTGTTATTGTTTCCAATAACTGGTACTGTTAAGAGATATATATGATATTAAGTTATTCATTACGTTTATTTTAAGACAAAAAAGGGTATACATGTCAAAATAGTATTTGAAATTGTTGAAATTGGCTATTTTGTTACCATAGTATCTACCTTAGCAACTAAGGTCCCAAACATTTTTTGTTCGTGTTTCAATTATTTAAACCAAGTATTTAATGGCTATAATTGTTGATTTTCTCAGCACTGATGCATAACTGTGATATTTGTCAACAACATCTGCCAAAATTAGACCTTCTCCAAAACGGCCAAACACCCCTGTCTGTCCTTCCCATGTACACTACCCAGATGTAAAATTTGTAGAAATGTTTATTGCTCGGAATTGTCATATTAATGTTTCACTTCGGCATTTTAATACCGCCATGTCTGTTTGAATTTTACTGTTTTTTTTACCGTATTTTAGTCTCCAAGTAATGATATCCGTTACCATGGCAAACGGAACATCTAAACAATTTGTGGGTCCATTTTTATTCTTCAGTGATTGACTTGTATTGATTGACAAACTTTCATGGAAATGTGAGACCATCCGTGCTACATCACCTGAACAAAATGTTAAATGGTTACAGAGAATGGCTTTTAAGTGTTAGTTATTCGGTTATTTTTCGCTAATTGCAGCGTCTAAACCCAATCGCCAAAGGTCTGGAAGACCCATTATAACAACCCAGAGAGAGGAACGACCAGTAAAATGTCCACGTTTGACTTTGCATCATAAACCTGCCAGGCTTCAGTGGGAATGTGTACATATGGGATAGAACATCAGGTCATGGTAGGAAGTGCATTGGTCGGACAGAAGTTGATTTGTACTCAACCCAGTCGATGGCCGTGTCCGTGTGTGGCGACAGAGAAACACTGCATTAAACCTACAGCACATTTTGGGTATAAATGCGTTTGATGACGGCGGTGTTGCAGTGTAGAGTTGCTTTTCCCTACAGTGCAAGTTGGATTTAGACGTGGTCAAACTGACATTAACAGGACAAAAATATCGCGATCGGATCCTGCGACCGGATGTGGTGCCCCATTTTGATGGACATCCATTATCAAGTCGACGAAATTTAATGGATGAGAATTCTTGGCCACATAGAGCCCGTATGGTCCAAGACTACCTACAACAGGAGGCAGTTGAGCTACTGCCATGGCCAGCTATGTCACCGGATATGAATCCGATAGAGCAGTTTTGAGAATATATGGAGAATCCATATCCCAACGCCCTTTGATTTGTTGTCTATTGATCGTTCCCACGTTTCTTTCGCAAGTGGCCTCTCAGTCGAAAAGTGAATGAATGTAACCTTAAATGACAATACATTCAGGAATTCAGAACGGCTTATGTCCAGAAATGACAACGGTACCCGCAAAACAATTGAAACAGTCCATAGTATGAAAAGACGTGTTTAGAAACTTCACAGAGTAGGAAATGGTTATACGCATTATTGAATTTATTATGATTAAACCAAATTGTAAAATGGTATACTAGTATTTTTATTTATTACCTGTTACAATGGCGTTTGGTTATGCAACGTTTTGAAATTGGTATCATGCCTCTTGGAGCCGTATAGAAGGCTAAATTTCTCGCCAATACCCATCTCTTTTATTTTCTAGTGGCAGTCGAAACTCATGTCTTGGATGTCCCTTCCACCTCTGTTTTTTTTATTTTGTTTTAGATTAATCTTTTGAAATATTTGAATTTTTTTAATTATAAATTGTTTCCTGATATAGCTGGAATAGTGCCGAGTAGACGTTAAACTGTAGCTAATCAATCAATCAATCAATCAATCAATCAATCAAATAAAACTGAAACTTGTTTTGAAGTAGTTTTTTTTGTGGTATCTTGACTACTTTTGTGAACAAGATGATGTGCGTCCGGTTACCGCCGTTTGAGGGAATTTCAAATTTGTTTAAGTTGTCTGTGTCATACATTGTTCTACTATAAGTTTTTATCGGGTACAAATCAAAATTTTCTCAAAATATTGATTTTATTTTAAAGGAGTGAGGAAAAGCTGATGGTCCCTAACTTATAGCCATGAATCTACTTTTACGGGGTTATGTTCATCCATTGTTTATATCATCATTTCAGGAGCCGTACGGACATGTTCATGATTTGAAAGATCAGTACAACGTTTACATCTCACAAATGAGACATTTTCCAATAGATTTCAAGGTGAGGTACCGGAGTAATATCCACCAAATATCCGATTTTTTAACGTGACGGGTTGTGTTTGTGTTTTTGTTGCGTACGTTTCCATTCCTTTACCATGCTATTTGATTCACGATTGTCTGGATTATCCCTTCGGTTTGTCGCTTCGGTATTCGTTTGCCTTCGTTTCAGAAAACAAAAACGGATATGTTTTTTAATATTAATTATAAAACGTCGCGTAATGATTTTTTATTTATAAGTTAACGTGTATATATGAAAAACCGCCACCTTCTCACAGCTATGAAAATATATGATGCCGTTACTGAAAGTAAAGTTGTCTCGAAGTCGAAGGCAATAGCATTAACGAGGACGAGGTTGTTTACAAAATCCAAAGGGTCAACAGGAAGTATGTTAGGTCCCAGGAAAGACATTGTATTCACAACTTAGAAAAAAAATATATAACATCGTTGATCCCTGAATATTGCTGAGAATTCATTAATATTTGTTGGATATCAATGTTCGAGGATTCCATGGATACAGTCAAACCACCAATTAAAATATCCAACAAAAGGCATATTTTTCAACAATTTTGATATTGATGACAATCAAAACCAAGTGTTTAAGTATCTTTGAAACAATAACGTTTCCTCAAACAACGAAAATTGATGCCAACGAAAATTAATGAATCCACGGTATTTACAATCACAAAAATCTCACTTAGAATTTCTCCGTTTTACCTCAAAAATATCCACAGTAACTCGTGATGGGATTCATTACATGTTCGACAGTGCTGGGTCATATTCTTAGAAATTTATCAACCTAAGAGAGGATCGACCAGTAAAACGTCCACGTTTGACCTTGCGTCATAAACCTGCCAGGCTTCAGTGGGCACGTGTCCATATGAGATAGAACATCAGGTCATGGTAGGGAGTGCATTGGTGGCACAAAAGTTAATTTGTACTCAACCCAGTCGATGGCCGTTGAGTGAGTAAAAAGTTGGTGGTCCCTAACTTATGGTCATCAGAGCAAAATTAATGTCAACAAAACGTACTTTCACAGGGTTATGATAATACCCCTTGATTTGGTGAGGAGTTTACACTACAATGGGGTTAGTTTAGTGATGTTCATGTGTATTTTCCCTTTGTTTTGTTTGTTTTTTTTTGTTGTGTACGTTGTTTCCATTCGTTCGCCATGCTATACAATTCACAATTGTCTGGATTATCCCTTCGATTTGTCGCTCCGGTATTCGTTTGCCTACGTTTAAGAAAAAAACGAATGTTTTTTTTTTAATTTTCATTATGAAACGTCGCGTAATGATTTTTTTATTTATAAAATGATGTACATGTAGTTCTTATATCAGAGAAAAAAGTAAGTTAACGTGTATAAATTAAATACAACAACCTTCTCACAGATATGAAAATGTATGATGCCATTACTGAAAGTAAAGTTGTCTCGAAGTCGAAGGCAATAGCAATAACGAGGACGAGGTTGTTTACAAAATCCAAAGCAGTCAACAGGAAATATGTTAGGTCCCAGGAAATATATTGTATTCACAAATAAGTAAAAAAAATATGTAACATCGTTGATCCCTGAATATTACTGAGGATTCATTAATATTTGGTGGATATCATTTTCCCAGGATTTCGTGGATACAGTCAAACCATCAATAAAAGAATCCAAGAAAACGCCTTCAAAAATATTAAATATTGAGGACATTCAAAACCAAGAATTAAAGTATCTTTGAAACAAAAGCGTTTCCTCAAACCACGAAAATTGATGCCAACGAAAATTAATGAATCCATAGTATTTACAATCACAGATACTATGAACCAAAACAATTACTGTCCATACCAGTAATTTTTTTCCGTCTGCTGCTGTTATCTACTGTCGAATAACTGTGAAATACCTATAAAATACTGTTATAAACTGTGACAGGTTATGACAGAAATCGACAGTGATTTCCAACTACTGTCATGCACTGTACCGAACTATCACAGTGCATAACAATTACTGACAGTATTTTTGCATGAAATATCATGCACTGTCCCAAACTGTCACAGTCCATCACAGTGCACGACAGTTCATGTAAAATACTGTCATTAACTGACATGCACTGTGACAGTTCAGGACAGTGCATGACAATTAGTTCGAAATTACTGTTAATTACTGTCATTACCTGTCACAGTTCATAACAGTATTTTATAAGTCTTGCACAGTCATTCGACAGTAGCAGACAGTAAAAACAAATTCACTGTACCTGGTATGGACAGTAATTTTTTTTCCTAGTGAGAAAACCTCAGTTATAGTTTCTTCATTTTGACCTCAAAAATAACCAGAAGAACTCGTGATGGGATTCAATACATGTTTGACAGTGCTTGGTCATATATTTAGAAATTCATCAACCTTAAACACAGCTCCCAGGAATCGCCGCACAAATATGTGAGCAACTTAAGCAATGTATTTGTCCATTAAGGGTCATTTTTTTTATTTTTTATAGAGCACGTATGTTAACTAAAACAAATTCAGTTGGTTCGGAGAAAAGTGAATATAAAATTTTATCATGTTTGTTTGTATTATTCAAGCAGCATATAATAAGCAGTTGTTTTATGTTCCTCTCCGTTCGGCAACAGACAAACATAAATTAAGATGTTAATTCTATAACATGTAAACTGTACTGATAAAGATAATATATATGTAATAATACTAATGTTTGAATATTCTTAGTGTAGATTCTTCCCTGGACCCAATACTACGAATAAACAGGGAACTCTGCTGGAAAGCTAGATTCAGTAGAGGAATTGTTAACAGCATTCTGGTGTAAAAAGTATATATTCTTGTTGTTAAAAAAATCGGAATGGTCGGATTTTGTAACTGGCACATGCAAAAGATAGTGGTATAAATGAATAGGTTACCGAATAAAAACACAACTTTCACGGGTTTGGTTAAGAATGAGTATTTGTTTATATATTGTCGCGGCTGACAATTTTGAAGAATGCTATAATCGCCCGTTTTTGTATATTAAACACTAGTAAAGACTAACTAGGAATTTCCAGTGAAACGGACACCAATCATTCGTAACATGCATTTCAAATGTTTGCTGTAGAAAGTAGCTCACAACCGACTTAAATGAAAAAAGAAGGTGACAGGAAACCCCAACAATGACAGGAAACTCCGATAACACAACAACATGCATCAACGTATCCTACAAAACACGAAAGTTAGACAAAAGACAAACATTAATGACTATAGGGATCGGCACAGCCGGACTTGGTCTGTAAGTATTGACATGCGAACCTAAAGTCAATGAAATTGTGAAATGTAAAATAAGGGAAAAAACAAACAAGGTATGTATGCATTATTTATTTTTCTCTAATTTCTAGCAAATTTAACCAACGCCTGACCGTTGTGATAAAGATATTTCTCGTCACTAGTGAGAGAACAACTCGCGTGGAATTTCCCGCCAAATCTATTAGGAATATAATCATCGGTGTTTTACATTATGTCATTAGAGAAACATTTTCTACAACTTAAACACGTTTATTATGAAATTTCTCACATCTTGTTAAATAAATTTTGAAATGTTTAAAAACTCGGCAAGCCTCGTTTTCAAACATTTGCAAAATTTATTTAACTCGATGTGAGAAATTTCATAATCAACTTAGTTCTCGTTGTAGAAACTATATATAATTATAGTTTGTTTCTATAAATAGGTTTGAAATCTTGATAATTATTTCCTTGCCTTGTAGATGCAATGGTTAATAAGAATTCGAAAAAGAGACATTAATAGAAAATCATCAATTGACATGACATTGACTATTTCTTTGTATCAGGCAGCTGATGATATAATTCAGAAAACGTTAATTCCGTTATTGTTGTAATAGACAGCTGGGGATATAATCAGGAAAACGTTGTTAATTCAATTACTTTTGCTGTGTGTTCTTAAACTTGAAATAGTCCTTGAACTTGAAACCATCAACACCTCCGTGTTCTGCAAAAAGATATTTTAAGACTTATGCATTTTTATATCAGAACAGTATCTATTATAACCATTTTAAATTTTCTATAACTACAAATGATAGCAGCGAATACGGATGTGAGCTTAATATTTGAATCGAAAGGAAAAGCATTGTCTACAACATAAAAATGTTACGTTTATCAATTCAATTTTACTAAGGCATAGTGACATAATTCTCCTATACAAAACTGAAGGATTCGGCACCAGTCAAATATTAAAAAAGGCTGTTATTGCTTGTCTTAATTTAACATCTGACTCTGAACGTTTCTTCGTCTTCCATCTGTTCGAAATGTTAAACAAACATTATGCTTTTAATTGAAATTTATCATCTAAGAAGTTTACAATAAACATTAGATTAGCTTTACAGGCAATGTAAGACGGGTTAGCGATGCAGGCATACATGAACCCCTTAGCTTGCTATTGCCGTGATTCATGGGATATACGAGATAAGCTTGATTATGGTTAACTGTTAAAAGTGTTCATAGTTCAGAGAAAAAAATGAATCAAAACACAAAGCATTTACAGATACAAGTACATTTTTACGTAATATATATAATGGAAAAATGTATTTGTATGTACAATAGAATAAGTAATACTTACTGAAATGGATTGAACGTTTTTCTATTCCTACTTCAGGTTCTATCCCACAACATATTGCAGAAGAATATTTGTGCAAACATGCTGGGTTACAATCTGCTTTCGCTTCTGGTACAACTGAAATAATTAAGTAATAATAAGTATAATAATTGCTAGCCTACCTGGATCTTTTGTGTCTATTGATTGATATCCATGTAGTGGTATAGCCCATGGGGAGGCTCTTAAATTGTATTTCAATTTTGGTTTTTAACGCAACAAATTATTTTTCGATGATAGATGAAGGGGAGGTGTACATTCCCTTTTATATAATCAAATAAGACTGCGTCATTACATGATTTGTAAATAACATACACCTGATCATAAACATTAAGAAAAAAACACAAATAGCGAAATTATATTATTACGTTGATGCTCGTGTCTATGTGAATACTTGGCAAATCGAAAAAACAAAACAAGCTAAAAGGCTCATATTGAACTAGAACCCTGATGGGCCAAACTTCTTATATGTACCTAATCGGACTGATAAGCCTAACATCTTATCTGTACCTGAATGGATTGACTGGTCTAACATCCTATCTGTACCTGAACGGACAGATGGAAATTGCGTCATATCTGTACCTGAATGAACTGATGGGCTTAACATCTTATTTGTACTTAAACGGACAGATGGGCCTATGATCTGATCTGTACACGAATATGGACTGATGGGCTTAACATTTTATCTTTACCCGAAAGGACTGATTCATGAATTAAAATATCAATATGTAATTGTCATTTTTCTTAACGCTTTCAATCGGCCATGTCGCCGTGTACGGATACATAGCCATTGTTCGTGAGTATTAATAAGTCCATTTATTACATGATTCATGGTTTGTCGTTTGATTATAGGTAGGAATCACCATTGTCACAGATTAGACAAATACAAATACCACTGTAGAACGCAACGAATCATTAATATGGTAATTTGGTGGTGATAGTCAAACAACTTTTTAACGGTTACGTAGTTTGTCCATTTCTCAACCATATGCTTTCACAAATTCGCTCTTATGTAAAAGGGCATATCAACTGTTATGGAATAAAATGTTATCATAAATTAACTTACCAAACGACCCAACAACCAAAACAACACAGATGAATGCTAGCATTTTGTTCCAACCTGCAATGAAATAAACGCAAGCTATAATTTGTTTACATGTACTCAAGCAAATAACCGGGGTGATATAGTACCCGGACAATTCAACATGGCAGAATTTGCAATCATCCAGCAATCAGATTGCACTCATTTTGCGCTCAGTTTACAATCATTAGACAATCATATTTTGTGATCATTTGATTGCAATCAAAATATAGACGTTTTGTGATCAAATGATTGCAATCACTATCCGAAATAATTTGATTTCAATCTCACGATTGCTTCCTTTGTGATCATTTGATTGCAATCAAATGATTATTTCCCTTGCGATCATTTGATTGCAACTCTGCGATTATTTTATTGCAACTCTGTGATCATTTGATTGTAACTTTGCGATCATTTGATTGCAACTTTGCGATCATTTGTATGTTACTTTGTGCTCATTTGACCACATTCGTCTTAAATTAATTTTCGATTCGCGAAATTTCGAAACATTTAAAGTTGTATCTGTTACCTTTCAAAGTTCGAGGCATTATACTGGATTACATTTGTATTTAGATCAAGGATGTTGTCAATAAAAAAAAACATCTTAAAATGATCGTTGAATACACACAACTAAAAACGAAGTGTACTTGTACATGAGATAATATCTCATGTGTACACTTTGTTCAATTACTTTTATCTAAATTTATGTAAATTCTAAAACCTAAGGATTAACTCCCTCCATCGTAGTTTTGTCCTTAGCTATATTTGATATTAATGGTTATTCTAATTTCGTTTGGTTGTATGCATTTTAAACATTTCTTGAATATGGATTTCCTTTGTTTGGGTTCTAGTGCTGCTGATGAGGAATTAATTTCTGAAATGGCCATACAGCTCAATAAAATTATTGCAGTTGGAGTTAACATATGTGTTATGGTCTCATGTTCATTTACTCCATATCCTTTCGTAAAATATTCGACAACAAAACTAATATTGAAATAATTAAAGTTATTTAACATTCGTCTCAGACCTGGGTACCTGAGACAGGGGTTCAGGGGCTTCGTCTATGATTCAAGTGGTGTAAAGGGTATACCCTATCGCTAGCCTGGGATAGCTAAGGTCATAATATGGAAAAAAAATGGTCGCCAACCATTGTAAACGAACTGTATGAAAAGATGACACTCCTTGCAAGATAAATATCTTGTATATTTCGATTAGAATATTGTCCCATCACTCTTAAATTGAAAATCGAAATTACATCCAAAAATGTACAGATCATCAGGTTCTCATATACAAAAAATATGCAAAGTTTGAAGTAAACGTTTAAGGAAAATTGCCTTAATTTTGACGAACTAAGTTCCGTAACTCTTCAATTGAAAATAGAAATTTCGCCAACAACTATACAGATCATGCGATCATCATCATCAATAGCTATAGAAAGTTTGAAGTGAATTGGTTAAGGTGTTCTCAAGTTATAGCGCGACGTAGTAAAAATTGCCTTAGTTTTAACAAATAAAATACCTTAACTGTGGAATAAAAAGTTGAAATTGCGCCGAAAAGTTTACAGAGTTTGCTACCATCATATCCAATAATAATGCAAAATATGAAGTGAATTAATCATAGGTTATGCTAGTATGGACAGAGGAAAACAGATGGGCAGAGGAACGGACGGAGATTTATATATCATAGTACCTCCTGTCATTAATGACGGGCGTCCAAAAAGAAAACAACTTAAAATAATAAATAAAAAATAATAATTTGTGAATATAATATACTAGTATGTAGTTTCATATTATGAAATAAAAAAATTAAGGTTAAAATTTCGCTTAACTATCATTTTTTTCTTTTAATTCTTAAAGTTTTGTGCCATTCCTGTCCACGGGAAGACAGGAAATTTGGTCAAGTCATAAACAACAATCACGGTTAATGAAAATTGGAACTTTTCAGATCACGCTATGAACATTGGCATTTATCACGGATTGAAAAAAATCTTTGATCGCGTAGAACGAAATTAAGTCATCAATGCAAGCCCCTCATTATTGTTTTTTTTTTCCTTCTTTTTCAAACAAGAAAATCTGTTGTAGAACTTTTTACCCCTTATGTCAAACGTAAATCGTTAAAACTTGTGCATTGTATATGTTTACCACTACCTTAATGCTTAATAAAATTCTTTTTTTTAAAGTCAAGATTGATAACTTTTCTCAAGAAATTTATTGGTAGATATCCAATCTGATTGAAAAATACCCAGTTTCTATTTGTTAATTATTTTATTCAAGACGGATTTATTTAAGATTCCTTCATAGTATTGCTGTACTGATTTGACTACTGATTTATCATGGATATTCATATGCCATGCCTTTTTGCGTGGCTTTTTGTACAATTGCCCATGCAGATCTATTCCACAGTCGTTATATTAGCGGTAGGTTGATGCAACATTAAACCTGGTTTAACCCACCACTTTACTTTAAAGTGTCCGTTCCAAGTCGGGAATATGACGATCATTCAAATTTGATCTGTATTTGGGTATTTGTTCTCTTGGATTTGTGATTCCCTTTGTGATCTTTCCCTCTTATTGTGTTTCGGACTTTGTTGTCACCTTTCTTCTGTACAATATTGAGGACACTTCCAATGTAATATCCTAATTCTAATAACAGAGATGTTTTTAATTCAAATTCATTGTTTCCGTAAAAGGAGCCAAGACAGCTTTTCAGAGCACTGAGTTGTGAACATTGTTGAGAGATACATACGTCATATAAAATCAGTTTCCGAATTTTAAAACTGGTCAACTGTGATATGGTCTTCAATGGATATGTGACTATAGTTACTTCGTTTACTATTTTTGTATCGGACAACTTAGGTTAAAGGTTAGCATTATTTATATTTCGTTAAGTATTGCTCTCCAATATGGCCACGTAAATTCCTGTTTGGACACTTCCTGTTTGGTTAGACGTGCTGCCCCCGCCCTTCCCTGAGTGGGCTCGTTACCGATGGGAACTATAAATATCGTCAGCACTCAGCGGTAACCAGGACAGTCAAACTTTACTCCATATCCTTTTATTCCCCATTTGGGATTTTAATTCAGCAGACGCTAAATTTGGCTCATAGACTTTCGTTATGTAATACATATACTGGCCATCGCCATGTTTTATTGCTATTTGTAAATATAAATTTCATTAACAAATAAACATTTTGTTCATATAGAATTATCGAATTATTCCAATATCCTGGAATCCGGATTGGACGGGAGTTGCAGGTAACAAAGCCGAAATTCTACCCCAGTTACAGATATATGCCTAAACTGAATACCAAAAAAAAAATTAAAAAAAGACTTCAGTCATTATTGCCAGGGTTTAAAAATGATTCTGTACGTAAAATAAAAAGAATGGAATCGTGAACAATATTTTAAACAAGGAGAAAAGATGTCACACATTTTTTTGAAAGGAATACTGTTAAAAGTTAGGAAACTATGAAATATGGTTTTTGTTTTGTTTTGTTTTCTGTTTTGTTTTGTTTAAATAGAACAACCAGTAACAATAGACTTTTTTATATAACAAAATTAAGTAAAATGTTTTGATATGAAATCCACAACTCACTTCACATGGCTACATCAACAAAAATGTGTACCTCTCATATTTATTGCAGCTGTAATTAGCAAACATCTTACTCCAGTATATTTACCTGTCGGGATTGATCAGGATGCACAGTGGGGGAGTTCATCAGTATAAATTGAGATAAATGACACATATTGGATATTTCTGTAAATATTACTAAATGCTCATTTTACTTTAAAGAAATATTAAACTTAAAATTAAAAGCACAAAGACTTCGCCGATATGATTGACATTATTTTGCATGTTTTAAAAACAATACGTTAGTGTTTTTTTTTTATTATTATTGAATTATGTGTACAGGCAATTTCTAAATTGTAAATATTGGTTATATATTTATATATTACTTTTATCAAAATTAAAACTCTAACCTGGTTTCGTCCAGTTTATTCCGAGACGTAGATAAATAATGTTTCAAGGGCTCAGGGTTCCGTCTACAGAGCTGCAAGGGGCGACCTCGGGTGATGGATACGGGAAAGCTCTGTCGCTGGCGACGGGGTAGCCAGGCTCATAATACGGAAAGCCCCTCTGCCAACTATTGTAGACAAAATGTGTGGAGAAAAGCCACGCTCCATGCAGGATAAAGATTCCAATAAGAGTAAGCATCTTAGGGCCGTATAACAGGCTATTTTTTCTGTCCCTATCCATCTCTCCAATTTGCCAGTGCCAATCATAACTCGTTTCCCCGGTTGTCCATACCACCTTTATTCGTTATGTTTTCTTTCAGATTATTTTTTCGAATTGAACTTGTTCTCGTCCTGATATATCTGGAAAATTGCTGACTGGACGTTAAACTCTAGCCAATCAATTAGTCAACCTTTCATGAGTTTGTATCTACTTCGGTCCTTCATCTTCGCTAGCCAAGGCTACGAATTGTAATCTTTGTCGAGCGAAGATTCGATTCCTGGGATAATTGTTCCAGATTCACATTTGAAACTTTATAAAATACCGATTACACCATAGAGACCATATGTCTAAATCTTGTCGATAAAGGATGAAAGTATACCAAAAACACATTTTAACGTAAAAACAAAATAAGATATATAAATTAAATAGTAAATGAACTCCACAATTAACTTCTAATCTACATGTAATTGTACATTCGTCGAACAAGAGTGAATAATTCATTTTCCCATCAAATACATCTACGGCAACATTGTCTGGTTTCGTTTTATTTTTTTCATACTTTTAAAATAATTAATGACACTGGACGCAATACGTTAAATGTCCCAATGCTGTTATATGAGTGCAATCATTTGATTGTTTCAGTTTTGAGTGTATCAGTGCGATCAAATGATTGCAATCATTTGCGTATTTCAATGCGATCAAATGAGTGCAATCATTTGATTGCTACAGTGCGATTATATGATTGCAAGTATTTGAGTGTTTCATTGCGATCAAATGATTGCAATCATTTGAGTGTTACACAGTGATCATTCGATTGTAATCACTGGATAGTGATTGCATTCAAATGATCGCACTCACCAATCAGTGATTGCACTCACTTGTTGCGATCATTTACGCTCAAATTGCAATCATTTTGCGCTAACTTTACAATCAAATTCCACTCACATTGCCATGTTGAATTTTCCGAGTACTGTAACCAAGAAACATAAAACAAGGGTACGTCATAATATATCAGCATTGATAACCCCAATTTTAACACGAATGCAGTTATATAACGACGATACACCATACAAAATAAGCATGGTATATTTGTCAATTTCGTGACATACATTTATCATTCTTACCATCCTCCAAACACTCCGAACTGAACATACATTTTTCTACTCTAACCAAGTATGTTGATGCTGTAGTAAGCTTTGGATTATTACATATTTTTATATCATGTGCCTAATGAAAAAAAAGTAGTAAGTTTTAAATCTCTTAAAGCACTAGCTTAGGCTTGGGATCGACGGTTTGCACTGCAAGGATTGAAATCACAATGTCTTGTTATAATGCAAGATAAAAAAAAACATGAATTTCCGAAAACAAGGTCATCAAACACTGTTGCACCTGGGGTATTTATGTTACGGGGTATTTGTATAATTGGTGAATATATACAATCTCTTAAAAGTCAGGATCGCCAATACTCTCTTAATTGATACGGGAATATGTAAAATCACTTAATTATTTTATTTTTTAGATTTAGAGACAAGTGACTTATGATTTTGAATATCAAATATTATTAATTAATTTATTTCATAAATAAAACCAAATGCAAGTGTACATGATTGAAAATCATAACCTTTGAACTAAAATATTACTATCAAAACAACATAGAGAGAAAATTATAAAAAAAAAACTTTTAAAAATCGTCAAAAACCCAGATCACATTTTTCCTTCCAGCAACACAAATACACAGTAAGGAACGAATACAATAATGCTTGAGATGAATTTTAAGAAATTATAATGAGTTCAACCCCTGTACATTTTCTGTTTGATCACAGCCAGTGTGATTTGAATCAACAAGCATCTCAAATATTTCCTTCGTTTGAATGACTTTAAGTGATAATGCATACTCCCTGGTCAAAAATGTCAGTGATTATGAATAATCCCTAACAATACCAATGTTTATAAAATATCCCTAAAATTACTTTTGATTATACAAATTCCCTAAAACATTTCAGAGCTAATATATATTCCCTAAGTAGACAAAATCAATGTAACATGAACATGTTGGACAACACTCTAAACTATAGAAATGCGCCATACTGCCGATGTCTCCGCCTGTACTTCAAATCTAAAATATAAATTAGTTACCTACCTTTCGACTTTTCCAAATTATGTGTTTGAGTCAGGATCCCTAGATACTTTTTGGTGCGGGTTGCACTATTTATATTATGTAGTGTTTCAGGAAACACTCGAAAAATTAGAAACAAAAACTTTCTATTTGATTGGATAATATCTTTTTACATAAACCATCTTCCTGTTGTTTGTATTCAAATTGCTCTCAAGTTTGTGAACATGAGACAATTTGTAATTATTTCCCAGTTTGTTTCAGAATTGTTACCTAATTATTCGTTTAATTGATATGGAATTGTACATTTTTGCTTTAATGAATGATAACAATTAATTATTTCCCAGTTTGTTTAAGAATTGTTACCTAATTATTCGTTTAATTGATATGGAATTGCACATTTTTGCTTAAATGAATAATAACACGCACTTTAAATTTGATAGGCTAATTACTTAGCCAGTATCGCATTCATTTTGTTCGAATTCGCCTCCTCTCATGTTTTTGAACACGATACATTTTGTATGTTTAAGAAGTATAGAAGATACCATAGTCAAGTGTGAATTCAACAAAAGAATCCACGAGCCGGAGGCTAAAACAATAGGGGTTTGATACTACAGGTACGGACAAAGATACAAAAAGTTTTCCATAAATGCTCACATAAATCTTTGGTGTTTTTTTTTTTTTTGTTTTGTTTTTTTTTTAATGTGTTAACATGTTGTTTTTATCGCTGTCAATTTCTTGACGATTATCTTTTATACTCGATAGATTTGTACATTGTTCTTTTTGTATGCATGTTAAGCTCTTAGTGTAATTAGTTTGTTAAATAAGCGCTATATAAATAATATGCATTAATTTATCCTGCACGGAGCGTGGCTTTTCTCCATACAGTTTGTCTACAATGGTTGGCGAATGGGCTTCCCGTATTATGACCCTGATTACCCCGTCACCATCGACAGGCTATTTCCATATCCATATCTACCACCTAGGGACGCCCTCGGCAGCTCTGTAGACGGAGCACCTGAAAGTCTGGCTCAGGTGTCGGCGGAAGTCATTTTAAGGATAGGACTGAAGTATTTTGTATTCGTTTGCCATTGTTTGTTGTCATCGGGCTGCAGGACACCCACCCATTTCAAAGTTAAATCGTATTCTATAGAGATTTATAAATCTGTTTCAACTGAAAGTTTATTAATTTCAATCAACATAAAAATAAATGTAATCCTCTACATTACACATTAAAACTCTGTATCCTATGGGTACGTTGCGAAATTCTATAATACATTGTTTTGATATTTTCTAGCTTTTCGTATTTTCGTATATTTCCAAAAAGGAATGTGCTTCTTCCATCATGATGTTTGGATTCAAAGTTGTTTAAAATATAAATTAGTTGAGCCACTTTCAACTATGCACATTAAATTGGTATTTTCAGACCTTGCATTTTATTCAAAAACCCGAATTGGAAGTTCACAAAGATATCCAAACATGAAACAGAAGTGGTAAACATCAGCAAAAAAGCATGATTCCTCAGCAAACGTTTAAGGTAACAAGGAAGGAATTCCCAGCGGAAACCAGTTTGCTGACTTGTGTACCCAAGGAATCGAATGATAAGTAAAGTGTAGATTGGAAAATATTCAGGATTAGACCAACACTTTCATATTTTCATGTCATCTACTCATTGTAGTGTGTGAATGAATTATTAAAAAATGTTTAAAACTTCATGCCAATTTTTGGCAAATTTTTAAAACAGTGGATTTTTTTCATTTTCTGGAGTCAAAAGGGGGGTTCACTTTTCTATAAATAGCTAAAACGGAAGTCGGTCAAGAATATGCAAACTTTTTATTTTTGGATATGGCAGTGAAAGTTCTTGAAAAGCACATCGAGTTTAACGTCCGGTTATTGTTATAAAGTACCAAAAATATTAAATATGTTAGCATCATGGACAATGGGAAATAAATTCCTTCCATGTTCCCTAAAATGGGGAGGGAACAAACTTCTTAAAGTTGTGACAGGTGTTAAGTATTAAGTTATTTTCTCAATAAATGTGTGGGAAAACGTCCACCGACACACAAACTTTTGATAGGGGCATTTGCATCGGGTCCAACACCATTAAACGGTCCAATCAGTTATTGGACTGGTCTTTGGATCCTGTTTATTCAAGCGTAGTTTATTCTTTCCAAGTAGTAATAAAATATATCCCCAGGAATAATTGTAATCTTAGAATTGGCAATTTAACAAAAGATGGGATGGGGTGGGTAAGACAATTCACCTTTTACATAATAGAATGACGTCACAACAATGGTTTAAATTGAGCCGAAACATCGGCAAACGAATACCGAAGCGACAAACCGAAGGGCATTGATTGTGTTATTGATATGCATTCGAAGACATGTTAATTGAATGATATGGTTCCGAACCAGTATAAACTGATGGAAATCAGTGTAAATAATATACAATTATAGCATATTATTGATGTTGATCCATGATTTTACCGCACCACCAAAGAGCAACAATAAAGACTGAGGTCGTTATATTATTCTTGGTCGACCAAAAATCAATGTTGCTGTTGTTAATATTGGACAAATCGTAAGATATTTCAGATTAAGTAAATTATCTAATTTCAACAGGTAACCATAGGAATTCAACAAATATTATTCAACAAGAACACATTCTTTATATTTTTTTTAACTTACCAAAGTCTAGTACATCTGTATTATCAAATCTGGCATGTCGTTTTGAAACAATAACATTTAGGATTTATGGTTCTCTAATTCAACCGATCTGAGAGAAAAAAGATAATCAAGGAGTGGTCAAATTTGTTCTCAGTTGGCTAATGTGGATGTGCAGTAAGATCGCAGGAGATGTTTCACTGATCCGCCATGTAGAGTATATCAGGCGACGTACAATGTTTACAGCTAAACGTCCAACTTTTTATTTGGTACAAGTCACAAATAAAAATGTGTTTTTTCTCGAACCAATAAAAGCAAACACGGATATTTTTCTGTGCCGATTTAAATCGTGAAACTTTAATTATAGCGATGTGCGAAATAATCCTAATCAACGGGAAAGAATGTAAGAAACTATATCAAATCAACTGTGTCAATTTATTTGACGCATGGACTTATACCAAAACATTGTTAAATTCTTAATTCATTTATCTATCCAAAATATAGAATTGTGTGTCTTATTGAACTCTAACACAATAAATTATGCATGTACATTGCTAATACCTGTTTCTATCATTTCTTTTATCTTAAAATTATCAAAAATAAACAGCACATACAAAGACTGGTATTATCAAATCATACATTAGTACTTGTTTATCCGTGAAAAATGTTTAGCTTAAATGTAAAGATGTTGCGTTAAGTATTTGACAACTGTCTTGGTTGTTCTCCCAGTGTTTGCCGAATCAACACTGTCTTACATGTTTTTCAGATCTTCTCCAACCGTAACGAACCATATCACGGCCATTATGTAAGTAAATACTATTCGATACACTCATGAGTGTCCTTACTACTAAATATTAAATCCAAGGACACCAAAATAAATTAACGCGGGAGTATCAAACACACTTTATGTTTTTTTCCAAGCTGGGGGTTTCTCTCCATAAGATTGTACTAAAATGACACAAATATCGTTTTTTCTCTAAAATATAGAGGATGCCTTTACAATTCTTCAAAGACCATGACATTTGGTGTTGACAAACTATTGTTTTTCTGATATTGTAATTAAAAACAATACTAAATATGAGAAATAATTAACAATATCTATTTTTGCGCCAATTAGCTCAGTGACACAATCATTTCTACTTTTTATTCAACTGAAGATAATTACTTTATTTTTGTCACATTTACTGATAATTTTTAACAATCAAAAATATTTAAACGTATGTAAGGATTTCTACATACCACTTCTGAATTCTGAAACAATAACAGAGTCATCAGCATAATAGTGGAGCGGCGAGGAGGCAAATTTTCAAAATTTAAATTACCCGAAAGCCCCATGGACTTTTATTATCTTAAACGAAAGAAAATGGCTGTCGTCGCTATCTGACATGGTCCAAACATACTTTATTTAAGGGTCAAAGGTCATAGCCCTGAGAGCTGTATTTTTTGTTTGCCTGGGTATAACTAACTAATTTTTTGACATACTTTTCAGATATTTGGCAAATAAGTGTATCACAAAAAGTTGAATAATTGGTACCATTTGACTTTCATATGACATTCAACTTTGACCTTGAGGTCAAATAAATGTTTTCAAGTAAAGGATTTTCCTATACGCAAATAAATTGCACTGGAGTTTTTACTGTTGTACAAGGTATCTGCAACAATTATGAGTCATGTTAGTCATTGACATTTAAGATTTATATCAAAATTAAGTTTCCCCATAATATTTTGGCGTGTATGTGTGGCGGGGGGGGGGGGGGGGGGGGTNTCACAAAACACAAAGTACAACATATGAATCACACTGTGAGTGCCTTTGTTCTAAATGTTGTGGTTTCTGGTTCTGTGCTTTGTGTCTGTCTGGCGTCATTGTTTTTGTGTCTAACGTCATTGTTTTCTGTGTTCTCGTTTTTGCCCTGTCTTTGGACTTCGATTTTTGTGAATATCACCCCTTTGTTCCTTCGGTATTCTACTGCCGTTGTTTCATTGGTTTTCGGACTTTTTGTTGACATCGAATGAGCTCAAGGTTATCTTTGATAACAGTTATCTTTTATTTTTACTTTTAAAAGTATGTGACTTTATTGCGTGCTGTTAAACCTCTACGCGATCTTCGCAATCAATTTAAAAAAAATAGGCTTTTTAGAAACAAAATCTGCTTGGTTCATACTTGTTAACTTAAGAACTGCTACCTTTTCACATGAACAGGGCATCTTTTGTGTAAAACACACAAGGTAATTCGTAAAGAGAAAAACCGAAAACACATTGGCCCATTAAAAAAAAATCAAGAACACGAAGTCAAAGGACATTATTTGTGTGAGATCAAATAGTGCTTTATGCCAAGCAATGACAGTTTCCATTCAAGAATAAAACAGATGCCATGTATTACTGCAATTAAAGAAAAATCGGTCATAGGCAAAAGCCCATCAACTACATGCAAATGTTTGGCCAGACATGATCCAGACAATTTGAAAAGAGGGGTTCAAATTCGAAGTGAAATGATATTCCACCGAGCGGCACGAGGCTAGAAACATTTTGGGGTATTTCTTAGTAAAACATTAAGATATTCATCAAAAATACCTTATTGTGCAAACGGGGGGGGGTGGTACTACCCCCGGAACCTTCACTTGGAACCGCCAATGATGTCAATGTCGTAAGCAATACTAGAATTTGTATATATAATAAGCTTTCTCCCAAATTGTAACAAAACGTTCTAAACTTGACAAGCTTTGTAATGAGAAAGTACATTCTTAAACAGAAAACGACGATAAAACCATATATACACGGAATTTACATAGGTTCTCAACTTTGAAGATGCGCACAAAAGCACAACAGGACGCAATGGCATATCTTGTTGGATTTTCTTCTGTCAACAATTTCCCACATAATAACTTTTAGTGCAATATTTAGCAATTTACAATAAAATAATAACCTTTTGGATGTTTTATGATTTCAGAAAATTTAAGCTTTCTGGGGTAATCAATTTAAGTGATGACACATATTTTGTGAAGTGAAGCTGTTTTCATCTTTAGAACGCTTTGTCGTTTCCAGTTTTTGCTTAGCATATCAGAACTGGACTCCGATTTGACGTAACAAGTACATTTCCGCATTTTCATATCTAAACTATACGAACACACCCAAGACTCAAACACACCCTTTAGTTAATTACACCTTTTATATAGGTGAGCAAATAAAGACATTATAAACATCTGTCACGTATTTTTAGAATGGTACTTATGTCAAACATACACCAAACAAATAGAAATATTGTTGAAATATCATTAAAAAAACAGACTCAAACACACCCTTTAGTTAATTGCACCTTTTTATATATAGGTGAGCAAATAAAGACATTATATACATCTGTCACGTATTTTTAGAATGGTACTTCTGTCAAACATACAGCAAACAAATAGAAATATTGTTGAAATATCATTAAAAACAGATTGCCTGGTAAAATTATAAAAGTAGGACCAAATCGGTACAACACTGTTCAAATACGTGAAGAAAATAATTGCAAAACATAACTTTTGATAAAGGAAAAAATTAACGTGGAGAAATGATGTATTCTGGAAACAAATACGCCAATAGTTACGTGAAACAATTGTCAAAATAGTTATGAGACATAATTAACAAATATGTAAAAGATTAAAAGGTATGTGCTAAAAAACATCAATTTTAATGCTTAATTTTACGAAGTTTGTAAACGGTCGTATTGGGCTATTTTTGAACTTGTAAGGGTGTATTGATGCATAATCAAGTACACTATTGCATGTTTTTGTTCCGTTTGTATTGAGTTTCAAGAATAAATGGCGAATTCAATAAAATTTCGTTCAAAGCCGTCCCGTGTGTATATTGAAGAGCAGGATAACGTCAAAAGTTGCCATATTTTACGTCATAGGGACCACAATTAAACGCGACGACAGGCATTTCTGATAGTTGAGATGTTGATAAATGATATTAAGCAATAAAATTCCATGGGGCTTTTGGGTAATTTAAACACTACTTTTGGAGTGTAAAAAATTCTATTGAAGTTTTAGATAAATTACAATTTATAGATAGACCAGTTTCATCTATTGACAGTTATGATTTTTCTACACTTTATACAACCCTTCCGCTCAATTTGATTAAATCTAAATTGGGTGAACTTATTAAATGGTCTTTTAAATTTTCGGGTCTTCAGTTTATTTGCTGCAACAAAACGCAAGGATTCTTCTCCAATATCTCTTACAACAATTATTGCTCCTGGACATGTGATGATATGATTAAGGCACTGAATCTCTTGCTAGACAACATTTATGTTCGTTTCGGCACCATTGTTTATCATCAGGTCATTGGAATCCCCATGGGTACTAATTGTGCACCTCTCATTGCAGACCTTTTTCTGTTCTGTTACGAACGGGAATTCATGAAAAAACTACAAAATGGAACTGTACCAAATAGTGATAAACTTATTTCTATTTTCAATGATAATAGCAGGTATATTGACGATATCCTTACTATTGACAATCCCCAGTTTTTGGCTTATGTTGACACCATTTACCCACAACAACTGAAACTAAATAAGGCAAACAATGATTCTAAATACTGCCCTTTTCTGGATCTAAGTATCACAATTGACTCTGGTTAAATAAAAACTAAAGTTTATGATAAAAGGGATGATTTTGATTTTACAATTACTAATTTCCCCTTTCTTGACGGCGACGTTCCCCTAGCTCCATCCTACGGGGTGTATATATCCCAACTTGTACGATTCGCTCGCATTTGTTCCACCTTTGATGATTTTAATGAGCGTAACCTTACTCTCACATCCAAATTTTACAACAAGGTTAAAGATTTCATAAATTATTAAATACTTTTAAGAAGTTTTACAGAAAATATGAACATTTGATATCTAGATATGACGTGACTCGGAAACAGCTAATAACAAAGGGCATTTCTCATCCTCGATTTTATGGAAATGTTGTTAAAAAATGTCAAAAACTGATTAATAATCCAGAAAAACTGGGACGTAACTTACATTCTTTACGTAATAGTGGATATCGACGAGATATTCTGAACAAATCCGTTAAATTGGCTTTGGATTCCAGTGACCTGAAGACTTTACATATATACTGGCCTCTCACTGATACTGTCGATGTCTGCTGAAATACATGAAGACTCTTTACCAAACCCTTCGGGAAGTTTTGAGTTTGATTTTTCTTCCGTAGTGCGACAGTGTTTTACCAGCAGACTAGATTCCTTGAGCTAGCCGGCAGATTAGCGGTGGGCACTCTTTGACCCTTCTTTCAAAATTACGTTTTGTCTTATGCTTTTTCTGTTCCAAGATAGTGGTCATTGAGTTAGTAGTCTACCTGTATTGGGTTTTATTCGCGTGTTTATGATACTATAGGGAAACGGAATAGAGAAAGGGGAGGTTTGGGTACCCATAAACCAGTTTAACCCTACCACTGGCTTTTGCTGGTGCCGGTACCAAGTCCGGCTATCCCGAGTTCCTATCGTTATTTATGTTTGTCTCTTGTTTTCATTATTGTTTTTCTGGTGCAGTTTGCTTGTAGATTGTGGCATGTGATTGTAGTTCCTGGCCATTGTAGGTGTTTGCTGTTTTCCTGTTTTTGTAATCGTTAAATAAGCGACTTTTTACATATCCGCCGCTCTACTATAAAGAGGGAACAGCAATTTCAATACAGCTTTGAAGAGTGTTTGGTTTTACCTTTTAAACTTTGCATGTATGGTCAATTCATACATGTGATCGTTGTATTTCAAGTGAGTTGTATATTTACATTATCATGCACATTTTTATCAAAAGAAACAAAACCACCGAATATTGGATTGCCAGAGGATCTGTCAGAATGTCATTATGTCTTGGAATTTTTGTAAATGGTGAATAAAAGGATATGGAGTAAATGCACATGAGACAAAGTCTCTACAAATACATGGTAAAAAACAAGAAAAGCAACAACGCTTTTATTGTTGTTCTTCATCTTGAAGTCACCATGAGGCCTTCAAAAATGAGCTTTGCTCATACCTCATAGTAAGTTCAAGACGGCCAATAGCACCGGTTTAAGCGGAATTCTTTGCTAATTGTCGAGCAACGCTACATTCATGTCTTTCTTTATCATGGATGCGGGATTGTCAACAAACATCAATTAAACTGGCAAAGTGCTCTTACAATCACTGTCATCCTTTGCCCGACAAAAGCACTAGTGTCTTAAGCTAGTTTACAACTACAACATATAGACAAACACAGGGCACTCATCAAATCGAATGTAAGAAAACTTGGCGTTATAAAATAGTGAGATGTGGGCACTTAAAACAGGTGCTCTGGATTACATTTCGAAAATTACAAAAATAATTGCCAAAATTTGAAAGTGTCAATAGTATATCCATATGAGTAATTCTCTCAAGCTCAAGTACACCATAACTGAAAAATATAGAGAGCATACATCTCTCTTGTAAATCTTTTTCAGGGAATATTAATATGGTTCTGTCTTAGAATCGGCCATAAATGATATGTGGACAATTTGTTCAAAATTTTTTATAGTTAAAACGTCGACAAAGGAATACCGAAGCAACACACCGAGAGGATAAACAAGATTACTGTGGATCTAATATCATTTTAAAAGACGTATTTTAACGCGAGGAAAAACCGGACCCAACGAAAAAAATAAGACAAACAAAAAATACACACGACATTACTGAAATACTAGTAGCTTCTATACATCATTTCCATGTTTCAAAGCTGGTTACCGAAAGCTGTATTTAATATGGCCTAGGTAGCTTGCTTCATATGGTTCAGGTGATGTTGCTGTAGCAAACAGCAACAGCAAAGATCGAGTCCTACGGAGGGAACGACTGAAAATAATTTGCAGTTTTAATATTGTTGAGCTCATTTTCAGACGCATAAATAATTTATCTAGCTCTGTATAATATCACAAGATATTATCGAATGAGAGATTGAGAGTTGTCACCAACATTAGACGAATATATATATATATATATTGTCAGTAATTACTTACAATCCAAATTTTAATGTATATATATATATATAGGTTGTCGATGGTAGATATTATCTAACTTTTAATGCTTGTATGACATAAAATTATGGCCCGCAGAAGAGGTGAATATCCAAAATTGTCATCAACATTTTGGTTATTTTCCAAGGGCTTTAACCCGACGGAAATAACTTCGTGCAGTTGATATTTACCTATTCTGAGGACCGTAATTATCTAATTGTACCAAACAAACAATTGATAGAAAATATAGGATTCAATGGACATTATAACTTTTACGTGCTATCCACCGGCTTTCATTTTCAACTAATTTTTTCCAACAGAAAATTCCGAATATCTTTTTTTTTAACCAAGACTTTCAAAAAATTTAAGTGGCCGTTCTGTAACCAGTGGATTACACAATTCAACTTAACTAAATAAACATTTACCTGAATCTTTGTGTGACAGCTGATGCCGATAGTAATACACATCATCAATTACCTGTGAAAAGTGTTTACGTTGTTTACATTTTGCCAAAGGCATCTGAGGTCGCTTGGAAACTATCCTGTTAAATAATTTAAATTAAGTATACTGTTTATCATAGAATTGTCGCTTCACTTTTTTTTAAATAGTTCACTAATGATATAGATAAACCCGATTACCAGTGAAAAGTGGTTGGAAAAATTAGTGATCGTTGCAATATTTTAGTGGCACTTGGAAGATTTTGGCAGGTGTATTGTCATTATGAACGCATTTTACCAGCCTTAATGCTTTGCGATTTCGCCTCCTGATAATAGGGTTATGCCATGGACGTTGTACATTTTGGGGCTTATTTCCCGGTGAATAATAGGGTATTAACCGGTCAATTTTAGGGGATTTACCAATAGCGTTGATTGGAAGCAAAAATATCCCAATTGTATTATATAATGTGCCTGCAATTTATCCAATAGATTTTATTCATATTTATGAAGGGTATAATAATGACATTTGTTTCATTAAACAATACCACATAAATGTACTTCATTTTGGCAGCCATATACTTTCCATATAATATATTCAATGATTTACTTATGTATCACAGATTTCATTCATTAGATCATTGTATTCATTTTCCGTTTTACTGCTCGTCATCAAAAACTTTGACTAAGCTCACAAGTTATGTCCCATAGTCATTATCCAAGTGTAAGAGGCTTGATAATTTTGTTGTAAAGCTACATTTGTTTTCCGTTCAGTTCGAAAATTACTCACTGTTTGAAATTATACGGTTGGCCATAAGTTAAAGACCACGCTTTTTCAACTACTATTGATATTTCATTATTTGGACAAAATCAACATTAACATATTTTTTAAATGTAGGAAATGGTAAAGCAATCCACTGACAGTCTTTAATTGCAGACAAGTTGTATTTCGTTGCAGTGTGAAATTCGGGTGTTCCTTTCAAAAAATTGTTACAAAATTGTGTTTTCTGGCAGCTAAAATAGTTTCAGTTCAAATGCTTATTTCTTGTTGCGTTCGTGTTGCTCAATGACAATCTCTAGATAGTAATAAAGAACCATCATTGCTTGTTCAAAGATGATGAAACGGGTGAACTCAGAACTTGCAGTTAACAAACAAGGGCGATGATTCATTTGTATGCCAAAAATACCGTATGAGCTTAAAATTTGGACAAAATCGATCCAAGCATAGTTGCAATTGACTATTGTTACCAGTAATCAACATTTCGTTAAAGAATTTACCACCACTGGTATTAAAACTGTTTTTCGAATAACAATTTGGGATTTTTGATGATTGACAACATCAAAAATATGAGATTCTGGAGTGTTCGTACGAGTTATCTCGCCATAGTAAAATTGAAATACTTTTGCCCTTTCATATTAATGAGAGGGGCATATTCCCCGTATAGTACCTTCCAAAAAATACGAATCGTCGTGAAAATTCCGTTTTTTCATCGTTATGCCTCTACATTGAAAATTCAAATGTGTATGTGTCTCTAGACTATCAAGGCACGTATTAAGAACAAGAAACGTGGTAAATTCCCCCTTTACCGTCACATGAAGCACAAATATGAATTTTTAGGGGTTTGAGACAATAAAATCAAACGGAAATGGCTGCCCTTTTCTTCCCCTTTGACCATATAATTTTTCTTTGGAACCGACTTGAAAATTAAGAAAATGTGCTAAAAGGTGAAAAGAAGTACATAAATGATCAAATCAACAGTAACATCAATTTTACAAGATGTTTTGTAAGCTACCCTGAAACTTGGTATTTGTTGGGTAGCGGATCAACATAACAAAATTTCAATTTTTATAAAATTTGAAAATGCATATCAGAAATTATCTTGGCAAAATGCAAGGTTATTAGTGTTTAAATTAACACAATAAAGTACAGAACATATAGTTTAATTCTCAATATGAATTTTGAAGTCTAAAAATGGTGGTCCCTAACTTATGGCCAACTGTATAGTTAGATGTGGAATGGTTTGTGTCAACTTATAAAAATATACAAATAATAATCAAATGTTTAACTATTTAGCATTTTCCTAAAACTCGAAAGGTAATAATAAAAGAGTAACCGACGGATATTTCGAACGCGCCGCTAATAATATAATTTTAGAAATTATTTCGCAAATAAAACATATCTAAAATAATGAAAGTGGTAAGTAAAGTTTCAAATGGGAGTCTAGGGACCCCCCTCCATAGTATATAATTCAAGGCAATCACACTAAGCGAATTGTTCTACAAAAAACGCATACCGATCAGTACACTCTCTCCTAACTTTGTTACGTTGCATTTTGTATTTTGACATATCATGGTCTTTACGTGAACAATCTCATCCATCTTTCAGTTAAAAGTTGACAAACCGCGGTTTATCATGTGCTTGTATATAAATAATTTTAGTCTACAACAGTTGAACTTATAAATAATTTTAGTCTACAACAGTTGAACTTGATATTTTGCCTTCCCGTGATAGTACAGCTTATTTTGTTTAGTGAAGGATTGGATAATTCATAATTCGTTTGATTGTATAGCCATACTTCACTTTAAAAGGACAGAGATATCGTTTGTTTACATTCAACGAAAGCTACTGCGTTGTCATGATTGCTTATATCTTTTGGTATTTGGAAAACATAAGATATGCTAACATTCACGGAGTCATGGGTTTACTGTGTCTAATAACGAGCTTGTGTTGTTTGCGACTCGAACAACTTGGTCAATAACATTTTGAAACCCCAATATGTCCATAAAATTGCAAAATGTATTATTTGTAGATAATAAGCTTGAGTCTGAATGAAGATCACCAATGCTCACGATAGTTTCGTGAAAATTTAAGGCCATGTTTTTGGTCTGCAGTGTGTAGTCTACGATGGTCGGTTAGGGCAACATAAAAAGATATGTCGTAGTTACGACATCGTATGTCGAAATAAGGACAAAGCATGTCGAATTTACGATAGAGCATGATGTCAAAATAATAACTTAGCTTTATCGTAATTCGACATACTATACTATATTGTAATTTCGACTTGCTATGTCGAAATTTCGACTTGCTATGTCGTAATTTCGACTCAGCAAGTCGAAATTACAATATAGTATGTCGAATAACGATAAAGCTATGTCGAAATTACGATATAGCTATGTCGAAATTACGATATAGCTATGTCGAAATTACGATATAGCTATGTCTGAATTACGACAAAGCAAGTATATAAACGAGGTGTGTCGGCAGCTTTTTATTTTATAGATGAAACGGATATCATTTCAATATAGTTGTTTTTTTCCTAGAGTTTAATAAGTGCTTCATCAGGGGCCCTTCGGTCCTAGAGGTTATAATTT
Organism: Modiolus philippinarum; assembly: GCA_002080025.1. Classification (NCBI taxonomy): domain Eukaryota; kingdom Metazoa; phylum Mollusca; class Bivalvia; order Mytilida; family Modiolidae; genus Modiolus; species Modiolus philippinarum. Next base: position 35,166 of record MJUU01020185.1, read on the forward strand.
AGAATTTATTACGTTAACTGATAAATTCATATGACTGCAGAAAGTACAATCGGGTTATTTGTGAATAGCTTAACACATTGCATCTCTTTTTTATTTGTGTCAGTTCTTTCTTAAATAAAACCCAAATTGTACTAATTCAGTGGGTGTACGTTGTCGTAAACACTAGAAGAATTTCATTTCTTTTTGCCTTTCGTGTTTATTTTAGTAGTCCGCAACTACTGTTAGATTCTGCACCTCTGTTAATCTTTATCGGTTCACATCTATCCTCATGAACTAGAAATTAAAGAGACAACTCATACCCAAACATCAGCACCATACCTGGATATTTACCTTGATGTTGATGATTTTGGACATTTGAAATCTAAAATTTATCACAAACGTGATGATTTTGACTAATATACCAGCATTCAAAGCTCATGGCGTTTATATTTTACAACTCATTCGCTTCTGTCGCGCATGTGTATACTGACTTTGTGAACAGAGCAAAAGTTTTACAGTCGTGATCATGATTAGATAGATCAATACACCGTTTCAATCTCACAAATGAGGTTGGACATTTTTCAATAGATTTCAGTTTTCAGCACCGGATTGACATACACCGATTTTGACTCCATACTCAATTTTCCCTTGTAGCTTGACGAATTCCATGCACACAGCAGATCACGTTAAGCCTACCAGAGCACCTGATGATACTCCATGTTTTTGCGAGGAGTGTACACTACAAGATTTTCAGTTCAGTGATTTTTATATGCGTTTTGCGTTTGTTTTGTTACTGTTTTTGTTATTTACATTATTTCCCTTCTTTTGTCATGCTTTTTTTCACGTTTGACAGGAAACATCGGCAAACGAATACCGAAGCGACAAACAGTAGGGATAATCCAAATAATCGTCAATATAAAAAAACATGGCAAAAGGAGGGAAACAACGTACACAACAAGAACACAAACAAAACAAACGGAAAAAAAACATGAAGATCACTGAACTAAAATACTTGTAGTGTGAACTCCTCACAAAGACAAGGAGTATCATCAGGTGCCCCAGAAGGGTAAGCATGATCTGCTCCGTGCACGGCACCCGTTACGTTTCAAGTGGAAAATCCTGTCAAAAATGGAGTCAATTTCGGAGTTTGTCAATCCGGTAGCTGAACACTGAAATCTATTGAAAAATGTCCGACCTCCATTGGGAGATGGAAACGTTGTACTGGTCTATCAAATCATGATGACGACCGTAAAATTTCTGAAGTGATGATATAAACAATGGCTGAACATAACCCTGGGAAAGTAGTTTTTATGACAATAATTGTTCCCAGTTCACATAGTCAACATATACACTGCATGCGCGACTGTAGCGAATGAGTTGTGAAATGTAAACTCCATAAGCTGGGGGTGCAGGTATAATACTACTCAAAAACTGAGATTTCACTATGGGGAAGTCAAAATCATCACGTTTGTCATAAATCTTGGATTTCAGATGTCCAGAGTTATCAATATAAAGGTAAAGGGCCAGGTATGCTGCTAATGTTGGTGTACCAGTTGTCTCTTTAATTTCTAGTTCACGAGGGTATATAAGATGTAGGTAATCCTTAAACACATCATATATGTAACGGAAGCTGAAATTTAGGGACTTGGCTACCTTCTTTCCTTTTTTAAAGTAGCTCTTGTATGAACGTGGTTTCATACGAATATAAAAATGAATCTGCTAAAAGATGCAGGTATATTGCTGCAGAGAAAGGGAAAGTTCACAACTGGAAAGTCAAAATCGTCACGTTTGTCATATAATCTAGATTTCAGACGTCCATGTTCGTCAATGTACAGCAAAAGGTCAAGGTATGAAGCAGAATCGGGTGTATCGGTTGTCTCTTTAATTTCAAGTTCACTGGGGTAGATACGATATAAATATTCTTTAAATCTTGGGTTATTAAGAGAAAGTACATCGTCTATATATCTGAAGCTGAAATTAAAAGTCTGGGCTAGCTGTTTTTGTTTCTGTTGTATCAGCCCTTGTAAAAACTTTGCTTCATACGAGAAAAGGAAAAGGTCAGCTAAAAATGGCGCACAATTTGTTCCCATAGGAATCCCTATTGTCTGTTGAAAAACACGGCCTCCACATTCAACAAAAATGTTGTCGATCAAAAATTCAAGCATCTTAATCACGTCATTTTCATTGTATTTCTTGTTTGACTCAGTGTGGTTCTTTACAAAATATGTTTTATCTTTCCTATTACCAGATAGGAATACCTGCGTTCTGCGTTTTTGGTACAGAAAGAGAGAGTATAGAGAGTAGAAAAGTCAAAAGTTCTAATACTATTACAATAGTTAAGTTATGAAGAAGCTAGATTTTCTAATAATTCTTGCAAATTGTTGAGAATCCACATTTGATTCACACCGCTAGTAGAGTATGCTGTATCAGAGTAAGTTTTTAAGCCATCTTTAACTGCGGTAAGTACAGATGTAAGGACTTTGGAAAGAGGTTTGGTAATACATTTGCCAGACCCAGCAATAAACAATAAAGGACACATGTGGAGTTAAGGTATCTTGTAAATTGATGGGAGGTTATTATTGTCATCATTTACGGGGAAACCAAAAGAGGACAATACTGATATGTGATTGTTGAAAATATCCGTCTTTGATATGGTGGAAAGTGAGTACGTAGGGTTGCCTTCAGTACTATCAGGGCCCATTTCATTCATCAGACGGTCAACGTAGTGTTTTGTTACAGATTATTCCTTCTTTTTGCTGCTTTGGTGTCCGTTTGCCGATGTGTCAGAAAAAAACGAATTAGGTAAAGTTATTCTTATGTCAAATCTTAGTTATATAACGTCGTTTAATGATTTCAGACAAAACTTAAGTAAACGTGTATAAATGAAATGCAACCACCCTCTCTCAGCGCCGTGAACAAAATGTATGATGCCGTTACCAAAACTAAAGTTGTCTCGAAGTCGAAGGCAATAGTTTCACAATGCCAGGGACGGGGTTGTTTACAAAATTCAAAATAGCTGTATAGTCAACAGTAAAATAAGTTAGCTCCTAGGAAATATGACAAGTTCACAAATCAAAAGAAAGATAATAAAAACGGCAAAGTGATCGGAAATGATCCCCGAGTATAACTGATGGTCATTAACTGTTGTTCGATATCAATGTTCTAGGATTTCGTGGGTATATTCAAATCACCAATGTAAGTATCACACGAAAGGCATAATTTCAACAGTGTTAATATTGAGGACAATCAAATCCACGAATTTAAATATCTTTGTACTCATACGAAGTAGATTTCGTAGGTGGGCTTATCAAGAAGAAGAATAAAAAACTCGCTGCTTCTTTTAATTTTAGCTCCCGCTACATAGATGATGTTCTTTCTCTGAACAATTTACGCTTCAGTGACTATCTCCATCTTATCTATCCAACAGAGCTGGAAATAAAGGATACCACCATTGATGTCTATTGCTCACTCGCTGGTTTCTTTCGCATCTGGCCTTTGAAACAAAAAATGTTCCCACAAATTACGAAAATTGGTCCCAGCGAAAATAAATGAATCTTTTTACTATCACAGAAAACCTAAGTTAGAATTTCTATATTTTGACCCGAAAAATATCCACAGGAACTCGTGATGCGATTTTTAATATGTCCAACAGTGCTTGGTTATATGTTTAAAATTCATCTATTAAATACAGCTCTCAGAAATCACCGCACAAACAAGCGCGCATCCTAAGCAATATACTTGTCCACTACGTGTCAATTCTTCATTTTGAAGGCAAATATGTTAACTTAAACCGATCCAATTGGTTCGGGAAAAAGGAAATATAAAACTTTGTATAATCACTGGCCATTTTAAAGGTCATTTATTGTAAGGGTTTATTCATACTCACTGAAATTATCCCCCGGGAGTATACATACTCAATTACAAAGTCATTCCAACGAAGGAAATATTTAATATACTTGTTAATTTAAACTATTCCGGCTGTGAAAAAATGAAGTACGTATTAGGGTTGAATTTATCCTTGATTTCTTACACTTTATCTCGTCGATCTTTGTATTCCTTGCTTAAGGTGTATTTGGGTTGTTGGTGTTGCAAAACTGTTATCATAGCTTCTGGGGATTTTGTAAAAGGCTTTCTGAATTTACCCTCTTGAGGTATTTTTTAAAGAAATATTTTTAGTTCATTGGTGCTTATGATTTTCTTAGAAGTAGACGTGTCGTTGTTTTATTTATGAAATGTATTAATTATTAGCGTGTGATATTCAAAATCACAAGTCATTTGTCTAAAAACTTTTTTTTTAAATTTAAAATTACTCTAAGTAGTCCATAGCAATTTGTAATATGGTGACAGCATGAGTATCTAATGAACATATGTTATTAAATTACATCATGATATATTTAAGCTTTATCAATTAACCCTTAAATGTCAATGAATTTATAATCAGTCAAACTCTGATAATAATTGTGTCATTTTACGTGTTCACTAATCAATAAGGGATTATCAATTACCACTGATATTCCAGGGATTATGTATATTCCCTTATCAAAAAAAAAAAAAAAAAAAAAAAAAAAAAAAAATCAATGTAACACTAATACTCCAAATGCGATAGTAATCCGATTACATTGTTTTCCAAAATTCATGTTCTTGTATTTTGCGTTATTACATGTCATTGTGGTTTCGATTTTTGTAGTGTAAATAATTATACCCTAATTACACCAATTCACTGTAACATTAAAACCCAAGATACGACAATAATTCGATGACCTTGTTTTTCAGAATTCATGTTCTTGTATTTTGTATTGAAATATTACATGGCATTGTGTTTTCCATATTTGCAATACAAATTGTTGATCTCAACCATAAACTGGTGCATTATTACATTTAAAACCTACGCATTTATTTGATTAGGCACATGATATAAAACAATTCAATGCTTGAAGCAGAATGAAGGTGCTGGGTTACAGTAGAAATACGTGTGTTCATTTCTGAGTATTTTGGGGATTATAATTATGACATAGGAGCCTCTCATGGATACTGTCGATTTTTTACTGAAATATATAACGATTCTCTACCAAATCCTTTGGGAATTTTTGAATTTATTCTTTCTTCCGTAGTGCGACATTGTATTACCAGCAGACTAGGCTACTTGAGCTGGCCGGAAGTTTAGCGGCAAACACTTGTTGACCCATCTTTCTAAATTACGTTATGCCCTACTCTTTTCTTGTTCAAGATTGTCATTCAGTTAAGGGTCTATCAGTGTTTGATTTTATTTATTTGTTTATTATACTGGTACCGATTCTGACCATCCCGATTCCCTTTAGTTATTCATGTTTGTCTTTTGTCTGACATTTGTGTTTTGTCGGATTTTTTTTGGTTGAGTGCATGAGGTTTTATGTCATTTATTATTTCACAAGTTTATTTTATGTTATATTTGTGTATTCTTGTTCAATGTTCAATTTTGAGATTTCACAAATGCTCTTTTTAAACGATTTTCGTTGTTTCAGGGTTATCGCATCGTTTTAGTAGCTTCATTGTTTTGTATACAAATTATAGCTTGTGCTTAATTCATTGCAGATTGGAAGAAAATGCTAGCATTCATCTGTTTTGTTTTGATAGTTGGGTCTTTTGGTAAGTAATTTCTTTGTTAGATGTTATTTCATAACAGTTGAAATGTCCTATTTACAAAAGTCCGAATATGATAAAATATGGTGAAATGGACAAATTTAGTAATCTAACAAAAGTTGTTTGACTAAAATCACCAACTTACCATATTGAGAATTTGAAATATTTGTTGAGTTACGTATTATTTGTATTGTCTAATCCTTTACAATGTTGACGTCTACCTATTATGAAGCAATCAAACGACGGTGTTTATCATGAATCCTAAAATCCATTAGTGGACTCGCCAACAATTGTCTATGTATTCGTAAATGACGACATGGCCGATTAAAAGCGTTCAGAACAATGTCAATGATATAGTGATATTGCTTTCATGAAACAGTCCGGTCGGGTAGAGATTAAATGTTAGGTATATCAGGGTTCTAGTTCACTTTCATCCCTTCAGCTTGTGCTGAAGTATTCACGTAGACACGCAGTGTCGAATTATCAACGTTCATCGTTTATGATCATCTAATTATGAGACAGGATGCATGTTATCAACGGTTCATATAATGGCATGCAATTGGTATTTTATGATTTGCTTAGTGTGGATAAACATCTGAATTCAAAGTATCAATGAGCTATTCGGGAAATAATTCTGATCCGTAATTAAAGAAGTGCTACACTATGAGCAGTACCTATGCTGAAATGTGTAAACTTTTGTACCGATGGTGTTTCATAAATACATCAGTAAATGCTCTTTGATGTTGAAAATTTGGTGAAAGAATCTATCATAACTAATCGAACAAAGAAGACATAGAAATGCCTCTTTGGCTTACAAATGTCATCTTTAAATTTCAGGAAAGTAGATACATGCTCAGACTCTTTTTTAACGGGTATAATCGGCTTCATGTTAAAAGGGAAGTTTGAGTGACGAGTGGTAAAACCATCTCTCATGTTATTGTAAAGTTAAATTTTACTAACCATGCCGATTTGTATCATGAAATACATTTATAACTTGACTCTTATTTAATCCTCAAATTTAAATCTTTTTTCAAGACAGTTAAAAAAAAGTGTATTTGCAGATATGTGTGCTCAACGAATCATAGAGAGACTTATAATTATGTGATGAAAAGTTAACAGGAAATCCAAGCAATGATGGATTCCTCCAATCAAACAACAGTATGCACTCCACCAACGAATCAAACAAAACACGCAGGTTAGGCTAAAGGCAAACATCATGAACTGTAGGAAATAGGATAGCCGGACTTGCAAATGGTACTAAGAAAAACTAGTCATAGGGGTAAACCGGTTAAAGGTATCCAAACCTCCCCTTTGTGTATCCTGCCTCCCTAAAGTAGAACGATTAAACGCATAACTGCATAAATATATGTTTAAAGAAATTAAGCTTTTTCTGGAATATTTTGTTTTCAAGATCCGTACAATTGCACCCTACCGTATAATTCAGATCATCAAGTCTACAAAGAACACTATATTTCCTCCAGCCATGCATTAGCTTAAGAGATATTCATTCTCTTTTCGATTGCCTTAGTTTGAATATCAGGCGAAGGGAAAGTTCCCGAATCGCTTACTTTTGTATATTGCGGTAATGAGTAGCCACACTTTTCATGGGGTCTAACCGACGCAAATGACAAACGAAAATTATTGCAATTGTATAAAATTATATACATATTCAAAATGAAACGAAGAGAAAAAAAATCAAAATTTTCATAAAACAATTTTAAACAACAAAATAATAACAGACGAAACATTATTCGGAACAGTTCACGACTATTCCAGTAGGTCCTAAGATTCGTGAAAAACCTAAGAACCCACATAAAACACAATATTGTACAGAAAAAGTATTTTAAACACTTTAACACCCAACAACAAGTAATAAACTATACGTTTCATAAATGAAATGGAATACTATTCGCAAAATTTCAAGATTAGTTGTCCGGAATAAGGGTTATTTCAGACAAGGGAAGGTAACGTAAGCGAAATTGCTCACAAATTTAGGAATCGTGTGTTTCTAAAAATTGCTGTTTTAATTCCAACTTTTTTGTATGAATTGTTATTAAAGAATGTGGTGGAATTGATAAATATACTGATGTATTAGCATAATCACTATCTGGGTTAAATTCATTGAATATCATTCACAATGACAAGTACTGCTATGACAGAAAAAAAATCACATTATTCCCGGAAAAGACGTATATTTATTCAACCGTCTGGCAAGTGTTAAATTTTACTTGCAATTTCGTTTTCTTGTTTTCATTATTTCTTGTAAAAATCGTTTTTGTGCCATAAGTGTACTTTATAAATGTTCACAGAATCATTTTTGCAATTGAAAGTTATACATGAAAATTTCAAGAAATTTCACTGGCAATAGGTGCAACAAAAATTTGCACCATGGGACTCTGCGACAGGGCTGAAATGATACTTTGATGTACACTTAACATTAAACAAAAATCAGCCGGTCCATTTAACTCGTTACACATGCTTCTTTTGCAGAATTGATCCCGTACTTATAGATGTAAAAGATGTAGGTATATTAGAAATAAAAATACTTATTATTACTGAATAATTTCAGTTGTACCAGAAGCGGAAGCAGGATGTAACCGAGCATGTTTGGCAAGGCGAACAAGAGAGGAATGCTGTCTGATAGTACCTAAATTAGGGATAAAAAACGTTCAATTAATTTCAGTAAGTAATACTTATTTTATTATACATACAGGCAATACAAATACATTTTCCGTTCTGTACTATGTATCTGGACATGGTTTGCGTTTTTTTATTTATTCTGAAAAATGAAAGCATTTAGACAGTTACCTACAATTAAGTTTACCTCGATTACATCATTAATCAAGGCAATAAAAATCAAGAGAATCACGTGAGCCGTGCTTACATTACCATGCTTAAGGTGGTTCGGGTGCCTAAAACTGCGCATCCATCTTGCGCATGTGATGAAAATTGGAATTTACCATTAAGATGTTGTAAAAAGGATTTTGAATAGTTCATTGATAATAAAGAAAATGAAATAAGCAACATTTATGCTGCACGTGTGCAAAATATATCACATTTTTGAAAAACTCTAATTTTATTAAGGGGGGATTATTCTAAAGAAATAATAAGGGGAAAATCACATTTTCATGATTTTTTNATTTCATATTTCCAAAGTTATTTCTTTAACACAGCTTATACTACATTTTCAACAAAATCTATCGTTTTATTCATATAAAAAATTATAAAATAGTATTTTCTTCCTATATAGGCCATATCAAAAAGCTCAAAATCTTGAAATTTTCGGAAGCTTATCCCGGAAAAACGAGTTCGGTGACATATTGATTTTTTACTAAAATTTTAAAGTGCATGTAATAAGCTTTCATTCACAGAAAAATAAGAAAAATCTATCGTTTTGTTTTTAGTCACCCGAACTACCTGAAAATAGCATCTTCATTTCAAAACAGATGTCCGAATTTTAATATGTGCAAAAGGTGGCAGATGAAGTAACTTACAGAGTCGGGTGTTAAATTAAGACAATGCGTGACATCCATTTTGACGATATGACTGGTACCCAAACCGTTTATTTACTAAAAGAAAGTCATGTTACCATACCTTATTAAAACTGGACTGATATACATAACATTTTGATGTTGTAGATGATGATTTTCAATTTGTGTAAAATGTGAAGCAAAGTTCAGTATTCGCTGAAACATGGATTTATGATTGAAATTAAAGTAATGCATTTTTATCAATTAAAACCGTTGACTAGTAGTTAACTGCCGGTTGTAATATTTAATCAGAAATGTTATTATGGATAATGTTTTGACATAAAAATTTACATGTCTTAAAATGTTTCTTTACAGAACACGGAGGTTTTGATGGTTTTAAGTTAAAGGACTCTTTCAAGTTTAAGAACTCACAACAAAAGTAATTGAAAGAACAACATGTTTCTGATTATTTCCCCAGCCATCTATTACAATTTCATGTTTGTTGATGATTTCTCTACTAATGATTTTCGAAATTCTCATTCACCATTCTATCAACAAGGCCATGAACTAACTATCAATATTTCATATAGTACCTATAGGAACTATAATTAGAAATAAAAAAATACCTACATATACCTTGTTTGTTTTGTATTTGTACGTTTAACAGTTTCATTCACATAATGTTTGCATGTCAATACCTACAGACATTGAAGTTAATTGTGATGTTACTTCCAAGATTAATAACTTTTCTCGAGAAATTTATTGATAGATATCCAGATTTGATTGAAAAATACTCACGTTTCTATTTCTTCTTTTACTCAAGACGGATTTATTAAAAATTCCTTCATAGTATTGCTGTTCTGATTCGATTACTGATTTATCACGGATTTCAAATGCCATACCTTGTTGCTTGGCTTTTTGTGCAATAACACTTGCAGACCCATTCCACAGTCGTTATATTAGCGGGAGGTTGATGCATCGATAAACCTAGATTAACCCACCACTTTACTTTAAAGTGCCCGTTCCAAGTCGGGAATATGACGACAATTCCAATTTTATCTGTATTTGGGTATTTGTACTCTTGGATTTGTAATTCGTTCTATGGATTTCCCTTTGTGATCTCATGTAACAAATGATTGGGTTCTGTTTCACTGGGAAATCCTGGTAAGTCTTTCATTGCTTTTTATAAAAGATCGGCGATTATTGCATTTTTCAGATATGTCAACCGCTACTGTCAATAAACCCATTCGTAAATTTAGATTATGATTTATTTTCTGTGGTGCCACAGTATTTTGCCAAAAACTAAACAACTTGAAATTGCTGGCAGCTTAGCAACAAAATAATAAGATTTTGTCATATTCGTTTTTGATCAAAACAGTGGGCATTGAACACTTGTATTGTTTTGATGCGTTGGTTTCTACTAATATATGGGCTTCGGATAGTGAAAGGTACCCAGAAAGCGGTTCATCCACCCCACTTTCTTTTGTTTGTGCCATTACCAAGTCCGACGATCACTATTGATTAATGTTCATATTTTGCTTAACCTTTATGTTTTTCCTGGAATTCCTTGGTATTGGTGATTTGTATTTTTAATTTTCTGCCATTGTGGATGTTTCCTGATATTAATTTATCAGTTATGAAATACATCTGGCAGAATAAAATAGCTAAGAAGTTATACATGTATTCCCATCGCGAATGATGAAAGATTTCAACAGTGAAACTGACGTACGATCGCACTGAAATCTTCTTGGATACCCATTGTACAGGCCTATGGGAAACAATTGTTAAATTCATTCGCTATTTGTTGATATCAATAAATGATTTTTTTATATCAATAAATCATTTCTTCATATCAATAATTAATTTTTTGATATCAATAAATGAATATAATAATCGGCCTGAAAGCTATTTGGTTGGATATAACTGAATTGCATGGATTTCATTTAAGACTTTATTTTAAGGTTATTTGCAGAATTTGAACATCATTTCTACATTTTAGGCCCTTACTGTATTTAACGATAATACATCCAGAAAAGCGTCACCAATAGATAACAAAACTAAACCTAATTGTGGAATTCAATATGTAGGGGAACCGGTCAACATCCTTATAAACGGATACAACAACATCTCTGTCGTTTCCGTAGATACAAAAAATTCCGAAGTTTAATTCATCAACATCTAAATAAACATAAACATAACACCAAATTTATAAAGGTTCCACCATTAGAAATTGTTGTAAAGCAGGACGGACAGTCACATAAACAATTTGAAAAATCATGTAGAGAGCTTGTGAACTGTCTTGGATAAAGAAGTTGCAAACGGCGTATCCTCTCGGTTTAAATGATAATACAATGTATTATGGGCCTAGGTAACATATCAAAAACTTCTTCCGTCAATATTATGGATATCGTTTCAAAAAAAAATTACGTAATATACGATCCCACGGTAAACGTATCAATCGTAACAAACGAAAATACCACAGAACTTCAGTTTCAATTTCTGACCTTGTTACTATCTTTAAAAATAACGGCAGACATAATTTGCTTTGTAAATTATGTTCAATTCCTATTGTTAAATTAAATACTTTATTGGAAAAACGCAATACCATAGCATATTACAGTCCAATGTATGAAGCTGCTGGTATAATCAGTGCATTTTGCTACCATAAATTATTTCCTAAAATTGATAAACCTGAAGACCATAAAAGATATTTCCTTAATTTACCGTATATCAACAAAGGGATCGACCTTATTGATATATCTAGTATATTTAGAGACTCAAAAATGATCAAACTCATTCCTCCTTATTTTGATAATATGGAACCACCCATTATTTCTTATACTTCCAAAAAACCTACAAGAGACCTTATTTTTAATTATTCATCTGTTACCAAAAATCCTGAAATTAATCAAAATTCACCCTTGACCTGAAATTGTGCAAGCTCGAAGTTTCGATATGAACCTAGTGGTCATGTTATTACAGGAGACCTCAACATCCTGAAACCAGGACCGAGAGGTAAAAACTTTTCTCCAAAAAGGACCCAAATATCGTCCTCCTTCAAAAATCATTTGGAAGGACTGTCGTGAAGTCATTAAAAAAGCCGTCATGTCATTCTGTAAAAAGTGGTGTAAAAGAGAAAATGCGGATAAAAAGGCATTAGATCCCTTCATTAACAAATGCATAGAAGTTGTTGATATCCGAAAAGATCACTTTGAAACTCATTATAAGCAGCAGAATACCATTCCAAAGAGTATATATTTGTTCCGGCAGATAAAGCAGCCAATAATGTGGTCCTTGTTTGACGTAAGTATTACATCGAGGTGCTTCGGAATGAAATTACCAATTCTAGTACATTTCAAGCTACCACGCCAACAGAAACACAAATAATTAATGATCACATGATAGCTACAGCTGAACTTAAAGCAACTTCTAATTATAAAAGCATTCCTACTATTTATTGGCTTCCTAAACTTCACAAAAATCCTTTCAAATTTCGTTTTATTTTGGCATCAAGTAAATGTTCAACTACACATATTTCTGTTTTATTGACCAGTGCACTTACTACCATAAAAAATCTCGTCATCAACTTTAGCAACAAATGTTATGAATACAGTGGAATTAACTACTTTTGGAGTGTTAAAAATTCTGTAGAAGTTTTGGAAAGACTTCGATCTGTTAATGAAGCATACACCTCCGTCGATAGCTATGATTTTTCTAACCTTTATACTACATTACCGCATACACTCATCAAAGAGAAATTATCGTATTTGATCAAACGGTCCTTCAAAAAATCAGGATGTACGTACATTTGTTGCAATACATTTAAATCATTTTTCAGTGACGACAAACATGACAAATATACAAACTGGACTTGTCAGGATTTGATCAAAGCATTAAATTTTCTTCTTGATAATATTTTTGTTCGTTTCGGTGATACAGTCTATCGGCAAAAGATAGGTATTCCTATGGGTACCAACTGTGCACCTCTCATAGCAGATTTATTTCTTTATTGCTACGAGTCACAATTCATGGCAAAAATTCAAAAAGACCCTTCTAAACAGCATTTAGTGGATAAATTTAACAATACATATAGATATTTGGACGATATTTTGGCTTTAAACAATCCTGAATTTTCTAAATTTACAGATGAAATTTATCCTGCAGAACTTACTTTAAATAAATCCAATAGCAGCAGTGATTATACTCCTTTTCTTGATCTTGATATATCAATAAATCA
>MJUU01020185.1:52357-70698 GCA_002080025.1 Modiolus philippinarum
CACAGAAGGTAATGAAGCTTGATATACAGTGAGGCACCCTCATAGTCATATAATTTCTCTTTACATGTATCAAAATAACCTAAAATACTTTCGGACTCATATCTAAATCTTGGGAACAAAGGAGACATCGTTTTGGTAAGCATAAGCAAGCTTTTATTGATATTGGAACTATTTGATGTTTTGCCTTATTAGCTCATCAGACCCAAAGGGTAAGTGCGAGCTCTTGCCACCACTTTGCGTCTGCCATCCGTCCGTTAGCTTTTCACATGTTGAACATCTTCTCTGATACTACTGGAACAAATTTAACAAAGGAATGATGTATGGAAGGTCATGACCAAATATGCTTATTTATGTCGGACCAGACAAAAAACGCGACAGCCATCGCTGAACATAGTTCAACATTGGACCCTATAAAAAAATCTTATTTTGAACATCTCCTCTAAAACCACTGAAGCAAAGTCAACAAAACTTTACAGGAATGATGTAAGGAAGCTCCTTTATTAAAATTCCTCGTTTCGTTCTGACCCAATAAGAAACGTGACTCCAAGAGTGCAAATCGGGGTAATAACAAAATTAACGAAAAGACTTGTGAAGAGACGAAGTCCATGACTCAAAAAGACAAATCAGGTGGAAACCACCGGAAAAACTGGTGACCGCATGCTCCTGACTTGGTACAGGCATTTCAAAAGAAAAGGTGGGTTAAACCGGTTTTATTTTGCGCCAAACCTCCCCTTCCATTGCGGTAGTGTCCGGTAGCAACTCAACATCAATAGCTATTGAAGGGTCGTAAACAGTTAAAAGAAATGATCATCTCAGTACTAAGTAAAAAGAATTTTGACCAAAAACTTCAAATTTTTCCATAAGGGTCTGATATCTATTAAATAACTTTTTAATAATCGCATGAGACGGAATTTTTTGAAGCCTTGATTAATAAGGCGGTCATGGAGATAACTACGTATAATGAGAAAGTCTGTATAATTTGTGCTAGCTCTCGTGTAACGAATCAACTGTGAAAGATACACTCCGATAGCAGGACAAGCTGGAATATAAGTGTCCATATAAGGGAAATTGAATCGTCCCTTTTGTCCTAAATTTAAGAACTGAGATGGCCATTTTCGTCAATTCGAGATGCAAGTTAAAAAAAGATGTACATCTAGCGGTTTCTGTGGTTTCCTTTATCTCTAGTTCTGGCGGATATATTAATGGGATCCATTTAGCAAAAGATGCGTTTTTGATGGAAAGAACAGCATATATCTATAAGTGATCATAGTATAACATTAGACCCAAGGTAAAACATCATTTCACTAGCTGCTCTAAACTATTGAAGTAAATTTGACCAAGCTGTACTGGATACATCGCCAAAAGAAAACTGAAGCAAAAATTGAGAGAGGGGAAAGCTAAAGTAAAAAATCCGAAGAACACTGCAATTCATATATTAAACTAAAATTAAGACAACCTGAAACAGACAAAAGAAATAAAGAAAAACACACAAAAACTCCACAAAACTTAAGCACTTTCAGTACGAAAATTTTGAGATATCATTATTTGATCCGAAAGGCTAAGCATGATCTTCTCCATGTGTGACACCCGTCAACACTGCCAATGAAAAGTCTGACAGTGTCATAGTCGGTGTCTGTCAACTCGGTTATAAATTCTTGGTCTACTAAGAGATGACTATTCGCATTTGTGAAGTAAGTGAGAACCAAACCGTCAGTCTGAAATAATAATAATCCAAAGACAATGGCAACATGGGAAACACAGATAGAAAGACATCACACAAGTGCGGAACAGTAGAGAAAAATAGAGACACATATACAGATAAGCAACACGGACCCAATTTAAAACCATGGATGAGATCCGCTTCACCGGTAGTGTAAGCATCTCATGCTTCTTATAAGACACCCGCCATGTTGAACATGTCAACTCTGGAAGTGAAGTTAAATCCAGTGGAGGAAACATTGAAGGGATAGATCTGTTGTCATCTAAGAAACACATATCCGATAGCGGTCCACAAGATCTTGGTGTCGACAGTGATGAAGTTTAAGTAGTCTATTTGTGAGCAACCGGGCTCTATCAGGAAAGTCACTGTATCGACCACATGCCCTTGAGCTTGAATGAGTTTGGAGATGTAAACTCCATATGCAGGTTCTGTTGGAATGTTGCTACAAAGAAAAGGGAAGTTGACTAATTGGAAAAATGAAGTCCTCGCGTGTATCATATACAGCCTAGTTTGTAGCCTACCTCTGTAGTCAATTTCAAGATGAAGGTCAAGGAATGAGGCCGGTTTGGCAGTGTCTGTAGTACCCTGAATTTCGAGCTCTTTCGGGTACATAAGATGAAGAAAATCACCAAAGCGAGGGTTGTTTATTGACAAAATATCATCTATATAACGGCAGCTGAAATTTAAGGATTTGGTTAGTTTTGTTATCCCTATTTTTAAGAAGCCCTTTGATGAAATCAGCTTCATAAGAGTGGAGAAACAGATCGGCTGAAAGTGGTGCACAGTTTGTGTCCATTGAAATTCCAATATTCTGTTTAAAAACCAGTCTTAAAAACTGGACAAAGATATTCTCGATCAGAGACTCTTTCATTTCAATCACGTCCTCCTCTGTATATTCTTTCTCAGATTCGGATTCATATTTCACAAAAAAAGTATGCTTGTTCTCTACATATACCAATGTACTTATATCTCCGTTCACCGTTCTTACTGGAGAAATATCTATAAATTGTGAAATAGAATTTCTATTGTGACAATGGGAAAGTGGAAGAAACCTAAACTTTTTATCTTATCAGAAAATGTATTACTTTCAAATTAAATTATTTTCAGTTTCTGTTAAATACATTCAGGGAAAGAATTACATAAAGTATTAACCAAATAAGAGACTTTGAAGAGCCTGGATCGCTCACCTTGTTCTTATGCTGCACAATATCCTATGTTAAAACTATGTTCCTCACAAACTTTGAAGAGGGTCAAAATTATTCAAGCAGTTTCAGAAAATAAGATCTTTAAATGCATTTCCCACATGGTCCTATGTTAAACTATGTTCTGTACTGGCGGTCTTCTTGAATGAGGTAAAAACATAAAAATCACAAAGTTTGAAGGAAACCAAACAAGGACTAAATTTGATTCCAATTCGCTTGGTATTTTCAGAGGAGAAGATCTCTGATTGTATTTCCCGTAGGGTCCCTATCTTAAACTTTGTTACCCACTGGCTGCCATTATGGATTAAGTAAGAACATAAAAATCACAAACTTTGAAGAGGACTACCCAAGGACTATTGTGACCAAGTTTGGTTCCCATTGGCTTACAAGATCTTTAAATATATTTTCCATAGGGCCCTATGTTACAAATATGTTCCCTGCTGGCTGCCATCAGAAATAAGGTACGAACATAAAAATTACAAACCCAAGAGAACCACCGAAGGACCATTGTGAGCAATTGACTCTTTAGTTTCAGAGGAGAAGATCTTTGAATACATTTCCCATAGGGTCCCTACGTTAAACTGTGTTTATCGCTGGCGACACATTTGGATGAGGTGAGGACAAGCAAGACACAATTTTTGAATTGAACCACCGAAGGACTATTGTGACCAATTGTGTGTTTCCAATTTGCACAGTGATTTCAGAGGAGAAAAGCTTTGAATGAAAAGTTAACGACGGACGATGGATGCCAAGTAATAGCAAATGTTCACCATGGCATAGCCAGGTGAGCTAAAAAGGGGTAACTATGTGAAATATAGACAAAAATGGCAATTATTCCAATATAGCAGAATAATTATTTACTGTAGGCGAAGTAGATCTTGTCATATTGACCTCTTAAACCTTTCATGTATCTGTAAATGTTTTTGAATTTACTATTCCCCGTATGTTTCATTTTTAGCAACAATGCCCATGTTGGTTGACGGATGGTTTAATTACATCTGGTTCACTGGTTTTAGAAAAGAAGCTTTGTCCTTTGAAGCAGTATACTAGTGGAGTAGTGGAGTAAAAATAACCTAGGTTCTGGCTTACCCATTAACAAGATAATGCAAATCTGCATTGGAAACAAACTCGGTCGTTGTTATTTTGTGTATTTATTGCGAACTTGCATGACATATAAGTTTCATATTTTATTTAAAAAAGTGTCACCTGTCGCTATAATAAGGGACGGCCATTTGATTTTCAGGTGGGGGGGGGGGGTATTTTCACCAAATGTCATATAAAATTATTTATTTGCATTTGCAATACAAAAATTTATTCTTCAAATCAAAATCAAATTATTCATTTTCTTGACAAGAAAGAAAATAATATTTATTTTCACTGACATCAAG
Source organism: Modiolus philippinarum (assembly GCA_002080025.1). Taxonomy (NCBI): domain Eukaryota; kingdom Metazoa; phylum Mollusca; class Bivalvia; order Mytilida; family Modiolidae; genus Modiolus; species Modiolus philippinarum. Next base: position 56,668 of record MJUU01020185.1, read on the forward strand.
ATTAAATTATTTATTTTCAATACCCCCCGCGAAAATCAAATAATTGTCCCCTAATACCGTCAAGCCTGTCTTATGTGAACTCTGAAAAGGGTCATATAAGACAGGTGCCTCTTAATACAGGTTAAGTCAATATGAAAATCTACTTTTGGATAAAGAAAAATTGGTCACATAAGACAGGAAGTCACTTAATACACGTGGTCACTAAGGCAGATTTGACTGTACATGTAATTAATTCATCTTATTTTAAATATGATGACCAAAACAGCGTTTTGAGCCTTATTTTACTCTGTTAACAATGAAGAAATATGGAGTAAATGCAAGTCAGACAAAGTCTCTACAAATACATGGCAATAAGCAAGTGAACAACGCTTTTATTGTTGTTCTTCATCTTGAAGTCGCCATGAGGCCTTCAACAATGAGCTTTACCCATACCTCATAGCAAATTCTGTCTCTTATTTATATTATGTTCTCAATCAGCTGGAGAAAACTGAATCAAAATTTCCTAGAATGATTCATATGCCAATTCAGTAACATCGCATATAATGCGAAGCATCTTAATATGAGATCTCTTAATATTTTTAATTTCTGATAGTAACCATAAAAAGTATAGAGTATGGGAGGTCCTTTGCAAAGGCCTGCATGAACAAAAGCTCAGCATACTCAGGAGCAAATTTGCGTTAAACTCTCTTTAGAATAATTCCATTCAGTGAATTTCAGACATAATGTACTAGTATGCTTTCGAAAGATTATTGCATTCAGTCAAGTGTTTAAAAGCGTATTTATGTCAATTAAACAATTTCAGCTTCAAAGGTATATATATATACTTGCATATTTCATAATTACTGTGGTAGTACTTTTATTCGTGGATATCAATTTTTGTGGTTTTCATAAATATCACTATTTCATGGGTTTTTAAATTCGTGGTTTTAAATTTCATGCATTAAAACTGTGGAGAAATGCATTTCGTTGGGAGCTTAATTTCGTGGTTTAAGCGAATCACGAAATCAACGAAAATTGGAACCCAACGAACAATAGTACTTTCACAGTAATAATTTTTTGTGACGACAATATGTGCCGATATATAAGGCACATATTGTCGCCCCCAATGACGTTTAAATTGCATTGACAAAACCGACACATATTGTCGCCGGCGACAATATGTGCCGTTAATGTCCAGCACATATTGTCGCCGGCGACAATATGTGCCGATAAGGTCTGCACATATTGTCGCCGGCGACAATATGTGCAGGGGCGACAATATGTGCCGTAACAATATTTCCCATTTCCTCCTTTGGTATGATATTCCCTAACACGTGAAACAAAATTATGTAAATATACTAACACATATTCGTATTTGGTCAATTTAACTTTTTAACATTCCAACTAATACTAAAATGTGGTACAAATTTACCTTAAACATGTAACAAAAGGTGTATTGATAGTATACCTTTTTGCGTAAATGACATCTAGCACTAAAATTTGGTACAAATTTACTGAAAAGATGCAAATATAGGGATATCGATATTATGGGCACTCAAATTTGATACAAATTTAATGAAAAGAGGTTACAATTGGGATATCGATAGCATTGGATATGGCACAAATGTACAGAAAATATGTAATATTAGGGCTATAGGGAGTATGCGATATAGTGTAAATGCAATCAATCAATCACATGTGGTATTATTTACTGAAAGATGCAATAATAAGGATATCGATGACATGTGATATGGTGAAAATGCCCTGAAGTACTAAACTTTGATTGGTACACATTTACCAGAATGACTGAAAATATGCAACAACATTGATATCGGTAGTATGCGATATAGTGTAAATGTCATCTTGTTCTCAATTTTGGTACATGTTAACTGAAAATATGCAAAAATAGGGATATCTAGTATGCATTGTGGTGCAAAGGCCATCTTATATTAAATTTGGTACAAATCCACTAAAACATGCAACAATAGGGACATCGATAGCATGCAATATGGTTAAAATGGCATCTAATACTAATATTTTGTACAAATGTACCAAAAACATGCAAAATAGGGATATCGATAGTATGTGAGTAGGAAATAGATTATTGACAGCGGGCTCTGTGCAAATTAGAACATGGTCAGACTTTATATTTGTCAACACTAAATACCTCGCAAATGAAAGGTCTGACCCTATTCTAATTCGCATGGAGTCCAATGCCAATAATATATTTCGATTCTAATATATTCAACAAGGGTCTTGAAAATTGGAAGTGGCTCTTACAGGACAAAATTGACACCAAGGTTAGAAATAAATATCATAATACCGAAGTTGCTGTTAATTTGGATTCTGCATATGCGCATTTCGACAACTTATGTCTCTTCAGTGCAGATGGAATCAAAATATTGGAAATCCATATACCGAAATATGTGTAAAGACTGATAGAGAACAAATTACCAATAGGATCTAAATAGACAAGCCAAAATCAGCTAAGGACAGAGCTATGCAAGAAGGAGATACTCCTTAGGTTAGAACAAAACTTTGTTAAATTTAGATATTGCAAGTTTCCAGATCAAATCGGTTTTCGGGCCAGCACCGAGATACTAGCTACTTGGTTGGCGAAATAAAAGTCGGAAAACTGCATACAAAAACACATAACTGTCACAGAGAAATCTATATTCGTTATTTAATTAATACAAGTTGTTCATAAGCTTATGAATTAACACAATTAATCTGTTATAAATATTAAATAGGAATATTTCAAAATCGAAGCGGGTTTAAGTGTGAACTGGTTGCATTTCTGATTTATGTGACTACTTATTCAAGTTATATTTGAAGCAAACAAAAAAAAACAAACAAAAACAAAAACAAACAAAAACAAAAACAAAAAAACAAAAAGGGGGATTGAAACTCCTACATATAATTTTAACAACAATAATTATTTAAAATTTTGTATTCAAATTGTAGAGCATGATATGATAGATACGATTTCATAACAGGAAGACATTCGTTGCTAGGTTACAGTCATGTCAATTTCAGTTCCGAGTCTTAAATCCAGTAACCGTTGTAAATTTCTTATATTGTCAATATCTGATGCGGCTTTTTGGGTGATTTACTATTTTTTTCAAAAGTTTCTATTGCTAGAAATATACAGTAAATGAAATACTAGTATGCAAGGTGTACAGAAAAGATTTTTTGAAATTATACAATATATGCATACGTGCATATTGAGTTTGAAACACCGGTTTGTTTACAAAGCAAAACCGGAGAAGATCGAGTGTCATTATATATAATACCGTGTCTTCTCCCATTGCCGAAAATATTATATTCATTCTATCATGTAGATTCAAACAATTAAAATAATCGATCGTAGGCTTCACAGTCTGGTTATGGTCATGCTCACCTAGATAGGTAAATCGTACGTATTACCAGCTTTGACGAGAGCCAGCTTTATACATATTGTTGGCTGTTAAACTTGCTATGAAATTGCAAATAGATTTCATTTTATATTGAGTCGGGTGTGTACTTGTCATTTGGTATGAAACTTGTTACCGTTGATGATTATTGATTTTTTTCTACTTAACAAAAACATACGGCCCTAAACATTCATCAACTGTTACGTACGTTTATGGGACATATCTATTAGACTATGGTGTAAATGTCATCTAGCACTCAAATTTGGTACCAAATTACTTAAACATGAAACAATAATAATATCAATAGTATGCGATATGGTGTTAATGCCATATAATTGTGACAAAAGGAAAATCGGTTAATTCTTGGTACATGCAGTATATGAAAGATAGGAATCGTTTATCGGCTAAAATAACAAATTGCTTATCAGGGTTAATCAGGTTAATGGATAGCATGAAATAATACAATTGATGACATAATGACCAACACATCTTGTGTCACATAATACTCAAATGGGGTACAAATGTACCGCAAATATGCAATAATAAGGTGTAAATGCCATCAAGTGCTCAAATTTGGTACAAATTCATTGATAATATGCAACAATCGGGATATCGATAGTATAGTGTAAATGCAAACTAGTACTCAAATTGGTACAGATTTACTGAAAATATGCAACAACAGGTATATCAATAGTATACGATATGGTGTAAATGCCATCTAGTAATCAATCAATACTATGGGATACGGTGTAAATGCTATCTTATACTAAACTTCTTTGTTATATTTGATAAGTTTAATGGGGTTTGAAAGGATGGGGTCATTGTATGGAAATATATTCTATTTGATGTACGAAATATCGAAATTCTCGCGTACAATGTATTTTGTACATGAAATAATAAGAAAATCATGGTGACTTCAAGATGAAGATCAACAATAAAAGCGTTGTTCCTTTGCTTGTTTTTACCATGTATTTGTAGAGATTTTGTCTTATATGCATTTACTCCATATCCTTTTATATACCATTGGTGTACAATCAAAAGGTTATGGACTGTGTGCGATGAAAACACATAAGCCTTTGCCGCCTTCATTCTACTTGAACCCTCGATAATCGTATGAATTCAAGGGAATACTTAATAAATAAGATAAGGAAAAATATCATTTTACTGGGGGCGGGGGGGGGGGGGGGNNNNACGAATCGAAGCAGCACGTAAAATTAAATACGACAAGCGAAAAACTGTATCAACCTCGAGTATTGTTTTTTTTGTATTTACACGATTGTAAATAACAAGCTTTGTTGGAAAACACTCTTTTAAAATTGAGAACGAAAATAGAGATCTCGACAAATTTTCCTCGAAAATATTCGTTTTGTCCTGCAAAATAGATATTGCAACGGTCAAGAGAGTAGCAAAAGTTTCAAAGAGTTGCACTTTTACCCTCAAAGCCGACGTCCAGAAAGACTGTCTGAGGTGAATGAAACATACTTTACACAATGTTGTTAAATGATTGACAGCAGACAACATAGATGGTGTTTTATAGAATAATTGATTCACAGTAGTGTTAAGGCGATTTTACATTTTGTAATAAAAAGTTAAATCATTTTAAGGGCAGTGAAAAATCAGTCGTTCTACATTCTACGTAAGCAGTCTCTCCTGGTACGTTGTCAATCAATTATCAACAATGTTTCTTTCTTTGTGGTTAGTCTGTCAGAAGTCGTCTTTGGGTGTAAAAGTACATCTCGTTAAAATGCAATTTTTGCTACTCACTTGACCATTGCAATAAAAGTCTTTCGTAGTATCAAATGGCCACTTAATTATCAAAGCAAATTGCAAGGTATCGTGTATGGTGTAAGCAAGTGTATGGTACATTGTGTATGTTGCATGGTGTATGGTATAAGGTATATGGTGAAATGGTGTATGGTTAATGGTGTAATGGTGCTTGGTGTATGGTGTGATGGTGCATGGTGTAAGGTGTATGGTATAATGGTCTGATTGGTAATTTTTAAATGTACAAGCACTGTGGTGCAAAATAATTCACAAAACGAAATAATGTTGAATATTTTACCTTGTTAAAATTCGTATTTACTATTGGAAACCATAGAAAAAACAAAATAAGACATAGATTCCATCCGTCGACTATATTTATCCATTTAATGATTAGTATTATACGATTGAGCTCAGTTATACATTTAATGTCAAGAATTTTTCCTGAACAATTATGAATAAGTGCTTATGGAAATAGATCAGGTTCGATAATTTGAATACATCGGCAAACGAACAACGAAGCAAGAAAAGGAAAGGAAAAATTCTAAAATCATAAAATCCAACATCTCGGCACAACAACACGAAGATACCCAACGATTTCACGAAAGCTGTGTAGATAATTCCTTACAAGGAAAATCTTTAGTTGTATTCTATTCCACACACCTAAACAATCAATTGATAAAGTTTTAGAAAAAACAAACAAACAAACAAACACAAAATAATCTTAAAGTTGCTTTAGAAAGAATAGATTACAATATACATGTAAAATGAACATAATAATACATGTCACAATCTGCCAGGGAACTACACAGGAAAAACAAAAATAAGACAAAAAACAAACATAAACAACGATAGAAACTCTGGACAGCCGGACTTGGTACCGGCACCAGCAAAAGCCAGCGGCAAGGTTAAACCGGTTATTGGTTACCCAAACTTCCCCTCTATCTGTCCCGTTTTCGTATAGTTTGAAAAACATACATGTAGACTGCCAACTCCATGATCATAATTTTGAAAGGAGAGAAAATGACAGAACGTCATTTTGAAAGATGCGTCAAGGGGTTCTTGTCGCTACACTCCCGGCTAGCTCAAAGAGCCTAGTCTGCTGGTAAAGTACTGTCGCACTACGGGAGAAAAATCAAACTCAAAACTTCCAGAATGGTTTGGTGGAGAATCTTCATATTTTTCAGTACACATAGGCAGTATAAGTGAGAGGCCAGTATATGTGTAAAGTTTTCAGGTCACTAGATCTCAAAGCTAATTTAACGGATGCAAAAGAGTATCTTGTCGATATCCCCTATTACGTAAAGAATCTAAGTTACGCCCTAGCCTTTCTGGATCTTTAATCAGTTTTCATTTTTAACATTTCCGTAAAAACGAGGATTAGAAATGCTATTTGTAAAAAGCTGATTGCGAGTAACGCCTTATTTAGATATCGAATGTTCATATCTATTATAAAACTTCTTAAATGTATACAGCAACCTATGAAATCTGTAACCCTGTTGTAAGAGTCTTCTTGTGATAGCAAGGTTACGTTCATCAAAATCGTCAAGAGTAGAACAAACGCATGCGAATAGTACTAGTAAAGAAATACACAACCCATAAGATCGAGCCAGAGGAATTTCGCCATCAAGAAAAGGGAAACAGTGAAATCAAAATGATCCCTTTTATCATATATTTTAGTTTTTATCTTACCAGAGTCAATAATAATAGTTAGATCCAGAAAATGGCGGTATTTGGATTCATGGTTAGCTTTATATTATTTCAATTTGTGTGGGTAAATTATGTCTACATAATCTAAAATCAATAGTAAGGATATCGTAAATATACCTGCTGTTATCATTGATTACTGAAATAAGTTTATCACTGTTTTGTATGGTTCCGTTTTGAAGTTTTTGCATGAAGTCTCGTTCGTAACAGAAAATAAAAAAATCAGCAATGAGAGGTGCAAAATTTTTACCCATGGGAATACCTATGACCTGTTTATAAATAGGGTTGCCAAAACGAACAAAAAAATTGTCCAGCAAAAGATTCAGTGCATTAATCGTGTCATTTTATGTCCAGGGAAAATTATTATTATTTTAGGTAATATTGAAGAAAAAATCCTTGTTTTTCTTCTTTTTTTTGGTCTTTTTTTTGTTTTTGTTTGTTTTTGGTTTTTTTTGTGTTTTTTTTTTTGTTTTTGTAAGAACAAATGAAATGCAGAAAATTTAAAAGACCATTTAATAAGTTGTCCCAATTTGGATTTAATCAAATTATTTGGAAGGTTTTTATAAAGTGTGGGAAAATCATAACTGTCAATGAATGAGACAGGTCTTTGAATTGATTGTAGCTTATCTAAAACTTCAATAGACTTATTTACACTCCAGAAGTAATCTACACCAGTGTTTTGATAAGTTTTTAACAGTATTTTATAACCAACTCTTTTATACAAGTAAGTGAACTAGTTAAATGGATGGATAAATCAGTAGTTGAACACTTACTAGATGCCGAGTGTAACGATGTTTGAAGGGATTTTGTGAAGCTTAGGAACCCAGTACATGGTAGGCAAGGTATTGTCTTTAGGTTGCACTCGAAGCATATCTGTATGCTTATAATACTGTTTTGTTAACCTTTTTTTGTCCCAATTAGTACGTCTGAAAGTTGTTGAATTGTCCAGCTCGTTTTGTTGAACATCGATATAGTATTTCTTTCACACGATAGCAACGTTGTTGGAAGCCTTGCCAACATGTACTTTTCATCAAGAGCATTTAATTTTGACTTTATACTATTTAAAGACAGCTTTGGAGGTGACTCAATATAATTATCCTTATAAATTTTTATTCTGTTGGTGGCCTTGGTAATTAAACATATATCAAATGAATGCATGTAACTTTGATTTAGATTTTTAATAATTTATGCTTGACCTACCAATTGTTGAGCTTAGCCATTTTACGTCTGATTTCTGCACACAGGGCACCTCATTTGTCCGGAACAAATCTCCTGCAGCTTTTTGGATATAAAGTATATATTTTGCAGATCATTTGTAAATATATCAGTGGTTTGCATGTTACTTTTAATTTTGATTTTTGAAAATGTATACCATAATTACTTTTTGTTGAACTTAGTTATATTTATTTCAATTTGAAACTTGCAATATCTAAATTTTACAAAAAATTGCTTAAACTTAAGGAGTATCTCCCTCAAGCATAGCTCTGTCCTCAGCAGAATTTCGGCTATTCTGTTAAAACTCTTTTGGGTTATTTGTTCTCCAGCAGCTTTACTTGTATTTGATTTATTGACTTTTACATGTATTTGATTATATATGCAATGAAGAAATATAAGTTGTCGAAATGTGCATATACAGAAACGAAATTAACAGTAACTTCAGTGTTTTGTTATTTATGTTAAATATCCGCAAACAGGGTGCACAATTATTCCGCAAGAATTCTTCTGAAGTTTTTAGATAGGAGCTTCATTTTCTTGCACATTATATGTACATGAATCAGGGTAATGCATGGTTCTTTGATTTTGATAATTTGTGCCAAAATTACTGGTTGAAGAATATAGTCATTATTATATCTAATATCTGCCAACATGGTTCCCTATCTGTCCCTAACAGGATGCTACCTCCAACATATTTCTAGAAACTTTCAAAAATAGGAGACTTCAAAGGTAGATTCAGAAAATGAATCATTCAGATATTATAACTATACTCACGATTGAGTGATATATTGGAATACCCTTGTCCGTCTATCTGTACGTCCGTCCTGCCGTCCGAAGTTTGTCGCACTTTTCTCAGCTACTGCTGGGACGATTTCAAACTTGGTATTTGACTTTATATATGGGAGATGGCGTCGTTAGCGATTTTCGTCCCCTTATGATATCAACTTCTTCTCAGCAGGAAAAATCCATTTTTCTCTTTTAAATGTGTAATAAAATGCGATTGGAGGTATCTATGGCAAGCGCGAACCACAAAAAATAGAAAAACCCAATTTAAGTAACCTAAACCTGGTTTTTCTCTACTTAAATTCAATTTAAGTTACTTAATTCGAATTAACGCTACTTAAGGAGATTAAGCACTTAGATAGAGATATTTGCTGTTAATGTGAGAAAAACGAATTAAGTAGAGAAAATGGCAATTAAACTATCATTAAGTGCGCCCGAACAACATAAATTGAGTTTAGTTCACATTAAGTTACTAAAATTGAATTTAAGTAGAGAAAAACTAAGTTTTAGTAACTTAAATTGAGTTTTTCTTATTTTTGTGGTTCGCGCGCGCATAACTCTACTTAAGTAGAATCTTCCACTAAATTAGAGTTAATAGCCCAAGTCCTGTTTGAGACAATCGTTTTGATTGGCCGACTGCTGTGTTGTGTGTCTACCATCTTGACCGTGTACCGAAAATTCAATTTATATAAAATAAAATACAATTTTAACAGTCGATGTTGAAAGTGTTTCTAAGTAAAAATTCATTATTTTGTTTTTGTTTATCTTTGTTCCTTTGTCTGTTTTGTTTTTGTTTTTTCGGTTTTTTTTTTTTGTTTTTTTTTGTTTTTTGCTTTGTTTTTGTTCAAAGCAATTCGTGGATGTCGAGATTTAATAATTACAATTATTTATATTCATAATAAGTAATATTTGAGAAAAAATAGTCTGCAATTGAATTTCAAACTTTCAATTTTATTTTTATTTTAAAAAACTTGAATTTAGCATATCCTTTTCGAAAGAGTTCCATATGTTGCAAATTACATGAATTTCGGGGGAAAATTTGAAGAGTAGGATAGGATTTTTAGTCCCGAATTTAATTATTCTCATGCAAAAATAGCAATTTTTTTTGCTATTTTACTATATCATATCCTTTCGACCGCGTTCGCCGTTATATCACACACCTGAACAGGTAAATTTGGTCGGCAAAATCGAAATAGGGATAATTAATAAGGGTCATAAAAATGTCACTTTCAAATCACTCGTACGAAATTTTTTCAATCAGAATGGTTGTTTCAAACAGTACTACGGCTATTAACTCTTATTTAGTGGAAAACTCTACTTAAGTAGAGTTAATGCACGCGCGAACCACAGAAAATAGAAAAACTCAATTTAAGTTACTAAAACAAAGTTTTTCTCTACTTACATTCAATTCAATAAAAAACTCTTATTAAGTAGCATTAATTTGAATTAAGCAACTAACTATTATTAAGTTCTGTTTATACATTTTCGGTGTTTTAACTAGCGTTAACAGCGCGGGAACAACAAAAAATACTTAAACTCATTTTAAGTAGCATTAATTCGAATTAAGTAACTTAAATTGAATTTAAGTTGAGAAAAACTAAGTTTTAGTAACTTAAATTGAGTTTTTCTATTTTTTGTGGTTCGCGCTTTCCATAGGTATCACAATGTACCATCATACACATGATAGGTACCAGGATTCTATTTTTGTCAATGACGGTTACCATTAGTATACGTATATCAAACTTATAGTTGCTTAGTAGCTATACACTGGTACCATCGTTCACTAATGGTCGATCTCAATGAAATTTAAAACCGAAAACCAGTTGGTACCTATTCCCCGTGAATGAAGGCTATACGTAACACGACAACGAGTGCAACCTCATGTTCCGGGTTGATCAATGTATCAGATGTACTGTCCATGTGAAAGAAAACTGACAGCTTTCCTCTTGTTTAAGATAAAAACAATAAAATTTCAAAGAAGGTAAAATTTTAATGTCAGACAAGTCTGACTACTGGACTGGTGAATATATATTCGGGGACCTATGTTCTTCCAACAGTGGCATCAACACATTGATTTTAAAATACAAAAATGACAAAGTTGCATAAAAATCAGAAATCGGGAGGGGTTTTTGCTTAGAAAATAATTTAGAAAATTATGCTCAGCTTACTATTTCAAGATCACTAGTTAGTATCTCGTGATCGGGACTTAATATAAAGTATATTATAGAGATAGAGAGTGAGATTTATTTACATGTTATTCATTGACAAATTATTTATTTTCGTCGAATGGCACATCAGATTATTTATTTGTATATTTCTTAAAAAAACCTATTCAAAACAGAATTAAGTTATTTAATTTCTTGACAACTAAAATCGACTAAGCCCTCCTAGAAAAATGAATGTACCTATTGTTTTATATACTCTCGGTTCTGATCGCAAAAACAATATTGCCGCCAGTGTGGAAAACAGATTAACATTTAAATGTAGCAACATCAATTAACGAAGCGACTATTGCGAAAATTCGACCAACTCTCGACAATTCTTGATACTGTACATAATGAATTTATTTGTGTAGTTAGTGCAAAAGACCATATTTCAAAAATGAATCACTCTCAAAAAGATAAATAAATACTCATGAAAATTGGAAGAAAATCTGTAATTGCATAATCTATTTATTTGCCAATAGGTGGCGAATGGGGGTTTACCAATACCAAGTAAGAATAAAAAATCACTGTTATTTCTCAAACGCTAGAAACAAAATAAACGATAAAAAGGCCATTCTCTATACGTTCAAGGGGAAAAGAGAAATTTAGACACATACTGTTTTCAAGTTAAAGATACGGTCATTTGTTTTTCTAAAGTCTTCTTATTCAGAGAGAACTTTTCATTCAAACTCATATTAACCAGTTTTCATTTCAAAGAGTTATCGGACAAGAATCTCTATTGTGGTAGCTATGAAATGTATGGGTAAAGATTTTCAGGTCCTGTTTGCAGATACAACCTGTCCGAATTGTAATAACGAATATGAGGACAATTAATGAATTGTCCAAAATATACTGATCAAATTTTTATTATGTATCACTTAATTCAGCAATTACTAAATGATAACGCTGTAGATATAGATAGCATCACTGTGGATTTCCTCCTACATGGTAACAGAACATATTCTATTGACTTTAACACACATATATTCAAATTAGTTCATAAATACATAAATGACACTCATAGATTTGCTTAGGTTTATTTTGTTGTTTTCTTTATATTCCATGATAAACTTACTTCCTCTAAGCATAGTATTTCTTTTCATTTTTTTTATTTTTGTTATTAATAAAATCATTCATGTTCTTTAATCATTGTGCAACTGCATGTTTTAAGGTATTCTTTTCTTTTGTGAAATAATGATTTATTTAAAGAGAAACTGGTGAGCCTGCTCATGGACTTCTAAACTACCAGCTAATTAGGGCTTTGTTATTATTTTATGCTACTTATGCTCAGCTTACTATTTCAAGATCACTAGTTAGTATCTCGTGATCGGGACTTAGCATAAAGTATATATAGAGATCACGACATACAAAGTCGTGATTACAACATTAGCAAGTCAGGCGCTCGACTTATTAAGTCATTTTCTCGACATGTTAAGTCATAGTCTCGACACACTAAATTGTGATAGGGGCATACTAAGTTCTGATCTCGCTGTGCTAAGTCGAGCGCTCGGTATTCTGAATCATGAACTCAACATTCTGAGTCGTGATTTCGACATAGCAAATCGCAACCTCGACATAGTTTTTGAAAAAATAAAATTTGAAGTGTCCTTTGCATAATCTGTTTTTTTTTCATTTATTTTATTTTATCTCATTTATTTTATTTTATTTTTTTTGTGTCCATTCTATGAAAAGACGATGTGTTCAGACTGAAATATTGGAATTGACTACCATCGATGGCAATAAGATATTATCAGATTGCGAATGGTAAAAAATAATTTAAATCAAAAATTAAATCAGTATCCTTTCGTCGTTTGTTAAATATGAACACATTCAACGATCTAAAGAGACAGATTTTAAGTACCTGTATATTTTAATAAATTAGTACACTTTGACGTTCGTGCAAGGGCATTTTTAATTTTGTGATTTGTAGAAGAACAAAGAACATGGGGGAAATGTCACGAATGCAGGAGTACCCCACACACAAAAAATAATAAAAATGATGAGAGCGGTACAACATATCTGCTACCAATAAGCTCTAACAGACATGCAAACACGTAAATCAATCTTGTAACATACAACAACTCAATTGAAATTCACCCAAATGAAAATGACAGGGATACAGATATGCACACTCGTTCCAGCCATGGGTCAAGTGAATTCTATATCTTGTATGTATTGTAAAAACACAATAAATTGTGTATGTTAAACAAAATACCAAAGTAACTGTAAATTTACTTTAAAAATATGGTCATTTCGACAACGTATGTTTCTCCAGTGCAGATCAAATCAAAACATTTGGACAACCATAAACCAAAACTTTGTTATTAAATTCTGATAGAGAACAAATAACCAAAAAGATCCAAAAAGAAAAGTCAAAACAAGCTTAGGACATCATATGCAAGAGAGAGATACTCCTCAGTTTTAAGCAAAATTTTCTATATTTTTAATACTGCAAGACTTTCGGGCCGTCAGCACTGGAGTACTGACGACTAGGTTGGTAAAACCCTCGGCGACTAACAGTCCACCAGCAGAGAATATATATAAATTTTACGATACTGTACACGTGTTCTTAGGCAAATATAAGGCTTAATCGAAAAATGGTAAAAATCATCTGATGTTCACTGAAAAATAGTAAAAGTGCTATATCTCTGAACAGATTTATCACTCTCAATAAATCAAAACAAATAAAATGACAGCAAAAATACGTACAGTAAATTATCACTGCACAACAACCATGCATACTGTTTCACTCTAACAATCTGAAACAAGTGACCTACAGAATTTCATTGCATACAGTGGACAAAATCGTTCTATTGGTTACAATTTGGTTTATTTTCAAACGTCCTTTTCACAACAGAGAACGAATAAACTGTTTTACAACTAAAGTACATTTAAAATCATGAAAGTGAGGTTAAAAAAACGGCAGTAGAATACCGAAGGACCAGGGAAGTGATGATCACAAAAAAAAT
>MJUU01020185.1:72755-87357 GCA_002080025.1 Modiolus philippinarum
ATTTTAATGAGCGTAACCTTACTCTCACATCCAAACTTTTACAACAAGGTTACAGATTTCATAAATTATTAAATACTTTTAAGAAGTTTTACAGAAGATATGAACATTTGATATCTAGATATGACGTGACTCGGAAACAGCTAATAACAAAGGGCATTTCTCATCCTCGATTTTATGGAAATGTTGTTAAAAATGTCAAAAACTGATTAATAATCCAGAAAAACTGGGACGTAACTTACATTCTTTACGTAATAGTGGATATCGACGAGATATTCTGAACAAATCCGTTAAATTGGCTTTGGATTCCGGTGACCTGAAGACTTTACATATATACTGGCCTCTCACTGATACTGCCGATGTCTGCTGAAATACATGAAGACTCTTTACCAAACCATTCGGGAAGTTTTGAGTTTGATTTTTCTTCCGTAGTGCGACAGTGTTTTACCAGCAGAGTAGATTCCTTGAGCTAGCCGGCAGTTTAGCGGCGAGCACTCTTTGACCCTTCTTTCAAAATTACGTTTTGTCTTATGCTTTTTCTGTTCCAAGATAGTAGTCATTGAGTTAGTAGTCTACCTGTATTGGGTTTTATTCGCGTGTTTATGATACTATAGGGAAACGGGATAGAGAAAGGGGAGGTTTGGGTACCCATAAACCGGTTTAACCCTACCACTGGCTTTTGCTGGTGCCGGTACCAAGTCCGGATATCCCGAGTTCCTATCGTTATTTATGTTTGTCTCTTGTTTGCATTATTGTTTTTCTGGTGCAGTTTGCTTGTAAATTGTGGCATATGATTGTAGTTCCTGGCCATTGTAGGTGTTTGCTGTTTAATGTATCTAGGCTAATCATATGAAAAGAGGAAAAAAAAAATTCATAACATCATCTAATGTTTCAATTGCCCGCATCTCCTTTATTTTGCGTCTACATTTCATAACTCATTCGCTATTACCGCGAATTTGTACAACGATTTAATTTGTCAATAGTGTGAAATTACTCTCTCAAAAACCTATACATAAAAGGTATGTGTAGTCACTGTTGTAATTGTCACTACAAATGTTTAACGGCCTTCACCATAATTTAACAGACCGTTACAATGTTTCACAGATGAGAATAGATATCTTTGGGAAGATCAAGAATTAATTACCGGACTTGCAAACACCAACTGCGAAAAAACCGGACTTTTCAGTGGCAGGTTGACAGGTTCCACGCGTGGAGCAGATCATGCTTACCCTTCCTTAGCACCTGATCATATCTCAGTTTTTGTAGGAATTTATACTGCTAGTGCGTTAGCTTTGTTGCGTTCTTGTTCATTTTGGTTCTATTGTTTTGTCTTTCTAATGCTTTCTAAATTCGTGTTTATGCCGTGATTTTGGAACTTTTTATTTTGGAATTCAACTTTTCCTCAATGTTGCTTCTGTATTCGTTTGCCGATGTATTGTAACATTTAGTGCCTTTCATCAGGATACCCTAGAAGCAATAGACGAAACCTTTCTGCAAAAAGTTTGATTTCACCATGTGAACAAGAATGGATTGCATTGGATACTTAATTATACAAGAATCCATTAAAGGAATAATTAATTGCTGGATCTTCACCCTGTTTAACTACTGATATGTCTATGGAATTAAATAAAATTTTGTCTGCAGTCAGAGACTGGCATCAAGCATACTGAAAGACTATTCATACCAGAAGTGATATAAATCACATGTGGATACTTAAAAATTCGAAAGATTCATTGGAAAATCTTAAATTCCATTCGTTTCCTCGCGAATTATTTGTTATTAAAGAATTTGAATCGGTGATCTCCTGTACAGTTTGAACATTTGTGTGAATATCTGCATCCAGGTCCGTACTGACATTTTCCTTTGTTGAAATTATAACAATATCGAAACCGCCCTTGTGATTTTCCCCTTTGGGTTTTAGGGGTTCTTCCCCCTCTGAAATTGTGAGAAAGGGCTCATTATTTGCATCTGACTTTGAATTTGCATAACTATGCTCATAGTTTGCATATCTAGGAGATGTTGATACATATAATAGCCACAATTCCATACCAAGACTTTTCCATGTGGTGTGGGGATATCTTGCTTTTTCGAAGATGGTATTGCTCGTCATATAAGACCCAACCCGTGTCTTGTCTACGGGATGCCGCAAGGTGAACATTGTACATATATTTCAAGTATTCTTGACCCTTGTTAGGCGATTTTTCCAGCATGACTGCCATGAATATCATGTAAGCCGATGTCCATACATGTATATTTGAAATTCCTGCAGTTTTCGGTTTGGTAACCGTCAACTGACCACTTTTGATAGAGAGGCCCCCGGCGAGAAGGGAGTCGGTTGGAAGCTCTCGTGCCGATTTGAGTAACAAGGACAATTCTACATATTCTCCAGCCCAGATTTTTTTTTAAGTTTTAATGGAATATGGGCACTAATGGGGTCAAAGAAATCTGGTATGGCCGTTGGCGTATGGCTCTCATGTGCAACACTCATACCCATCATACCCCGAGAATCCCCATAACATACCAAATTAGTATCTACAGACGTACCATTTACTTGGCCCTGATGATTTATCCTAGACTGACCATTAACCACAATGCCAGCAACACTTTTGTCATTCGGAATGCTGCGTTGAGACGCCGCCGCCCTTTGGCAGATCACTATCTTGCGGTGATGAGTTGGTACCGTCTTCTTCAGGGTTGTTGATATCTGGTATCTCTTGCGAGGGGGTCTTCTCCCGGGTATGATGTTGCTCAACGTCGCCTGATGTTTTTCTGTGCTTTTGTTTTGGTGCAGATGATTTTGGTGTTAGTTTCCTTTGTCTTTTAGGCGGTCCCATAATGTTAGGATGTATTGATTCACTTATTACACTTTCCAGGCGATCGAATTCCGCTTTTAAATGAACAAAAGGAATCGAAGATATTCGAATGGATTAATGAAACTGTTGAAATTTAGTCAGCAATTCATTAATCAAATAGGCACAGTTTCTCTGGATTAACATAACGTTCACAACAAGTCACTGTTACACCTGTCTGTCGAGTAAAATGTGCCTCCCAATGATCAAAGAAAATCAAAGATATCCGAATTGAGACTGTTGAAATGTAGTCAGCAATTCATTAGTTAAAAAGGCACAGTCTTTCTGGATTAAAATAATATTCAAGACAAGTCCGATGTAAATATTACATTGATTAGATTATGATTTTTTTATTGACAACGTGCCTTTACCCGGAAACTGTATGCTGATGGGTGTATGAGAAAATGTGACGTCAAGTATGTACAGATAACAAGACAGGCGCGGAATATGAAATCGTAAACTAAGCGATAAATTCATTTGATTAAATACGTTTATCTTTTAACGATAAACTACCGAAGATAATGTAAATTTGAGGTGATGGACAGGTGGGTGCCTTTCTCCTTACTCCTGTCCCATTCAATCTCCTTTATTTTGCCCCGAATCTCCTTTCTTACCGTCCCTCTATGCTATGTCCGCTCCCTCAAATTGGTTCCGAAGTTATTGTGAATTTAGTATCGAAGTAGTACCTGGTTTACATGTGTAGTTGCCTTATTTTTTTTGTGCTGTCTTTTTTTCTCTTTGCATTTGAGTGGTTACTGTGTAATAATGTATTAAGATTATTTTATACAGCTATGGACCTACTTTGCATTGCAAAATATTCATCTTCTGAGTAGAAATATCTTCGGTATTTGGCCCGAATCCGGAGTATCTCGAGATGTAAAATAAATTCAAAGTACTGTTTCGTTACAAGCAATACATACTTGCAATTTTCGGCATTTCTGACTTCGGGATAGTCCTATCTTAAGTCTGAAAATTCGGGATGAAAATGCTATAGGGCTACGGGATGGGCATGCTTTTAGCTTCGGAAAATCGGTAATGTCATTCCGAGTTTAACAGGATTCGCAAAAATTTGTTTCTTGCATAGGTTAAAACACAAACTTCATTATACTTGTTCAACTGGACAAACAATAAAAGGAGTTAATTTACAAACAATATACCTCATTTTGAACATTTGTAAAATATTTAATTTTTGGCCAGAATGTTGTAAAAAAATATGTCCGGAAAATCGGAATTTGCTAAATTCAAAGAGAACAAATCGGGATGAAAACCCCTCTCTCCCAACTCAACCTCAATGTATGGAAAATGGAAATAGGCGGGGGTATAGATTCACTATACAGTCGTGATTTCTTTGACATTTGAATTTTTTTTAAAAATCGGAAAAGATTTGTAAAGAGGTATGGCCACTTTCCAAACAAAACATACAAGTGTGGCATATAAATTTTTATTTCATAGAGAGCACATGTAGTGAACAATTCAAAATGCAGATGTGTTGCTGGACACGAAGATGCTTTCCATTGCGTTTTTGAATGTCCACTCTACCAAAACGAAAGAATATTATTATTGGTTGGCAGTTTAAATCCAAATGACTTTAATATAGATACATTACTATTTGGAAATAACTAAATACCGAAGTTACTGTGAATTTATTTTCTGCATATGCGCATTTTGACAACTTATGTCTCTTCAGTGCAGATAAAATCTAAACTTTTATAAGACCAATATCTCAAAGATGTTCAAAAACTGATAGAGAACAAATAACCAATATGATCTGAATGTAAAGCCAAAATCAGCTAAGGACAGAGCTTTGCATGAGGGAGATACTCCTTAGTTTCAACAAAATTTACAAAAATTTAGATATTGCAAGATTTCAAATAAAATCGGCTTTCGGGTCAGCACCGAAGCTCTGACTACTCGGCTGGTGAATACCCTCGGGGACTAACAGTCCACCAGCAGAGGCATCGACCCAGTGGTAACAAATAACTAAATACCGAAGTTACTGTGAATTTATTTTCTGCATATGCGCATTTCGACAACTCATGTCTCTTCAGTGCAGATAAAATCTAAACTTTTGGAAGACCATTAACTCAAAGATGTTCAAAAACTGATAGAGAACAAATAACCAATATGATCTAAATGTAAAGCCAAAATCAGCTAAGGACAGAGCTTTGCATGAGGGAGATACTCCTTAGTTTCAACAAAATTTACAAAAATTTAGATATTGCAAGATTTCAAATAAAATCGGCTTTCGGGTCAGCACCGAAGCACTGACTACTGGGCTGGTGAATACCCTCGGGGACTAACAGTCCACCAGCAGAGGCATCGACCCAGTGGTAACAAATAACTAAATACCGAAGTTACTATGAATTTATTTTCTTCATATGCGCATTCGACGACAAAAACGATAACTTAAACTCAAAAATTTTCAAGTACGTTTGAACATATATCCGCCAAACTAAACGATTTTAACTGAAAGGTAAAGTAATATAAATTAATAGGAAGTATTTTTGTCTTTTGTTTTGTTGTTCTTCAATCTACGTCGTAACAATATTTTCATGTTACATGTACAATAAATATATGTAAGGAGAGGACTTTAAATAAGTTGTGAGAACTTCTTGTCCAATCTTTTTGTCACGTTTTGGCAATAAAATATTACAACAGCACATGTATCATAGACCACCTAACACGATTTTCGACAATATTTGCTTATTTTGAAAATAGTCCAACAAAGGAACAAAATTCACGGCTAAATTACCATACTTCTTAGTATCGTCATCCGGAGGACAGCCTGTTTGTCATGATTCTAATTTTATATAATTGATGCAATGTGCGTTTTACTACATTTTTTTTTAAATATCTAAAGTTTGATACAATAACAAGGCGCGAAAAGATAATAAAATTCGAAATATTGGAAATTTTTATATTGAATTAATAAGTACGGTATGTAATAATCGCACTAAAATTTCTTGCACTACAACAGCTAATTGTGGCAATCGCATCGGAAGATCTGTTAAGTCTTATTTGTAATAGGTTTTCAAATAAATGTTGGTGTTTATTAAATTACGACAGCAGTGTACTGAAGTCAGCACAAGCCAAAAAATGATAATCGTTAGTGTCATACGTTACAGTAAAAAAGCGACGTCTTCAGTAACATCGCCGCAAAAACGCATTTTTTACATTAAAACCCATCATTCAAAGCGATATATCTTGAAAACGAGCACGGTTGCTAAGGACTTCCTTTACATCAATGCATTTGAAATTCATTTTTGAATAAAATATCCATTTTTCAAAAAAATTGTTGGATAAATAAATTTGCATTTACGATTTAAATAAATGTACCTTCCGACATGAACGTTTTTTCCCTATATATCCTTTGCAATTTTAGTGTATCATATAGTAAACTTCAAAAAGTCATATCTAGAAAACTAAAACGGTGATCCCCAATTTTGTTTCGATTTTCCGGCTTACATTTCCAAGTACTTTTTGTATACAAAGTTTATAAAAAAAATCGTTGGAGTAGTTAATTTCGTACACTTCGCCTTAATTCGTCTATTTGGACTCGTCGTTGAACTTTCATTTATTCTTGCTGACCTAAAGTAATGAAAGGAAGATAACAGGAAACACCTACAATGGCCGAACGCATATTCATTTTGATTTTAATGTCACACCGTAAAAAAAGACCATATCGTATGAGAATTTTGAAAAGGGTAAAATTTCTGCAAATAAATGCATTGGCACTGTAGTAAAGCTGATGACCGTAACTGCAGTTACGCCATCCCAAGATGGCGGAGGAGGAATCGGCTTGGATTTTATTTTATAGATAAAATAGCTTCTGTAGGGTTTTGGAATTAAAATGGCGTTTTATCAATGGATAATGACAAACTTATTACGAGGAAATGAAAACTTATACCTAGAATATGAATATAAAGCCGTAACTTCCATTAAAAAAATTTTGATCAGATGACTGTAACTGTCCAGTGATATTTTTATCTGATGTCCATAATGATGTCCGTAACTGAATTTACAAATGACCGTAACTGAATTGTAATATGGTTATGAAAAGGACAGAAGATGCATTTTAATCCTCATTGAATTGTAATTTTAACAAAATTGAATTGTTTGAATAAGATTATTTCCTTTATGAAAGTTTTAGCATAACATTTCGCTAAAACATAATTCTAATATTAAATTTAATTTCGTTTGTACATTTTTTAAAAAGTTGTTTGTACGATTTCAAAATCATTAAAACGATTATAAAAGTTGATTAAACATTTTTAAAAATCGTTCGTACGATTTTTTTAAATTCGATTAAATGTACGATTTTGAAAAATCGTTAGTACGATTTGACATTTTTAATTCGTTTGCACGATTTAAAAATCGTTTGTTCACCTTAAAAATCGTTTGTTCGATTTTAAAATCGTTTGAACGATTTTTGAAAAATTCGTTTGTACGATTTTAAAATCTTATATACGGATTTTGTTTTATAAATACATTTGTACTTTTTTTAAAAATTGTTTGCGCGTTTTTCAAAATAATCATTAGCACGATTTTTATGTAGAAAAAATCGTTTGCACGAATTTAAAATTGTTTGTACTACTTTAAAAATTGTTCAAACAACTCTTTATAGTTCGTTCGTACGACTCTTTTAAAACGAGTCTTTTAAACGATTTTAAAATTGTATGGAGTGTTGTGTCTGCCATGAGAGGAGCTGTACTGCTTCCATTATTATGAGGATATGTCGACATCATTATTTCTGAGTGGATCCAGATTTTATAACCGAACTGTTAAACACCGACTTTAATTTATTCCCGACTTTTGATTGGTAGTTTGAATGATGGCACGCCATGGTAGATCAGGTCATGCTTACTCTTCCGAAAAACCTGATTATTTAAAGTGGGGCTCACTTTTGTCATCGCTTTTGTTTGTTTGTTTGTTTGTTTGTTGTTTTTTTGTTTGTTTGTTTGCTTGTTTTTTTGTGTGTTTATTGTCTTGTATGTAACAATGTTTTGTTTAGTTTTGTATTTGTCAGAGATGTTTGTGGCACAGTTTTTCCTTGTAATTGCTTGTATACTAAGAGATCAATAGGTGCTTTTTCAAACTTGTTCAGTGTTACAGACGTAACATGTGCCAAGACATTTTAATTAGTTTGACTAAGAGTTAGAAAATGACTAGAAATACAGAAACCTGCAAATCTTTCACAACTTTACTTGAGCTTGCTATATGCAACGGGTGTCATGCGTGGAGCAGATAATGCTACTCTCTCGGAGCACTTGTTGAGATTCACAATGCAAGAGCGTCAGTTTTGAAGCCTTCTGGTTCATTTTCCTTTACTTGTTTGTCCTTTTTCATGTGGTCTCCATTTGTGTTACATCTGACATGCCGTGCTTTTTATTTTAAATTTTTCCCTTTTTTTTTGGTTTTGTTCGGGTAATAACACGGGCTCTACAGCTCTGCGGGAGCCCGGAGCCCATGCATGTGGAGTTTGAAGCTCTCTAAGTACTCTAAGTAGATCCAAGAGCCTTGTGGGTGGAGTCCATAGTCCTGGTGTTGAATTCCACAGCCCTAGTTTTGGAACCCGGAGCCCTTTTGTTTGAACAATGAGCCCAACTTTCAAAATTAGCTGGACCCAAACTATGGAAAAAAATTAGCCCTTATAATGCTTGATAGCTAGGAAACGAAAAAAGCTACATAAAATCTGTGTACTCCCAACTAACTGAAAACTTAAATGAAAAGGAATCAATAGAAAATAAATCCTATTGAAATCTATTAAGAAATAAAATAATATTTGCAAAAGTGCATTTTTGTCATTTTTGTACGGATATGCCCTCCGGGAGGAAGGAGGATCACGAAATCGGTTAACGTACTACACAACCTTACAATAGGAATTCGAAGGAATAAACACCATAAAATTAATTGAAATTTGGGGTTTATGACACCTTTTAGCTCGAAAAGGTAATGTTGACATACTGCAGTACTTACAACAAGAGGAATTTAAAAGAAAATTCCATCACATGCAATAAAAAAATAAAATAAATCAAATATTTCGAAAAACTGCTGTTTTTGGCTACTTAAATGTCTTTTAGCTTCAAAATAGTAAGAGCTACGCCAATTCCGTTGACATACTACTGAAAGCTAACAAGAAAAATCTAAAGATAAATAATTAAAAATTCGACAAAAATAAATGATATTATAAGTTAAAAAAAAATTCGATTTTTGTCTTTTTTTTTCTTTTTCTTTTTTTTTACCCCCGCCGTGCGAGGTCCCGGCTTACGAATAGGCCCGCAGCATCCTCTGAGCTTGGAGTATGAGTCTTCCTAACAGAGGGCCCCGAGGGAACCCCGGATATAGAAATAGGACCTAGTATCTTCGGCTTGCGGGGTGTGACCCCTCCTAAACGGGGGCTGACCCCGAGGGTCACGGGATATAGAAATAGGACCCATTCCGTGGTTGTGCGGGATAAATAAATACACAACCCATCTTTCGGATGGGATGTAAACTCAGGTCCACGTGTAAGAAGAAATGCCACGCTTCCTGCACGTTAAAGAACCCTTGTAGCAAGCTTTTTTTTTGAGTGGTCCGTACGTGATCGGCTCAATTCTCCGCCCTTTTCGATTTCACCCTACTTTTCCAGTGGCAGTCAGAATTTCCCGTCCCATGGCCCTTTCCATACCCCAAACTTGTTCTCGTCTTGATATAGCTGAAATATTGCTGAGTAGACGTTAAACAATATTCAATCAATCAATCAATCTTTTTCACCCCTTATGGTTCGGAAAAGGTAAGAGCTACGCCAAATCCTTTGACATACTACAAAAAACTTACACTAACAAGAAAAAATTCCCATCGAAATCCGATGAAAAATGAAAAACAGCCAATCAAAGATTGCGATCCCCCCGCTACCCCTTTTTGGACCCCCTCCCCTTGTTAAAAAAGACAAGTGTTTTTTAAACTAAATTAATCATCGTAACTGTAAAACACCAAAAAGATATGGTTGCTAGGTAAAATTAAAAAAAAAATAATGGGCCTTTGAGAGTTTCAGGAACTTTACCAAAATTAGAATCAAAGATTTTTGCAACCCGGCTGTTGAAAATCATCATTTTTACTGTAAGGAATTGAAAGAGATATGGTTGCTAGGTAGAATTCCAAAAATAATGAGTTTCAGGAAATTTACCAAACTTAGAATCAAAAATTTTTGCAATCTGACTATGGCAAATGATCACTGATACTATAAGGCATACAAAAAGATATGGTTGCTAGGTAAAATAAAAAAAAATCAGTCTTTGAGAGTTTCAGAAAATTTACCAAAATTAGAATCAGTCTTTTGCGCTCTGATTATTGAAAATGATCTTCACTACTGTAAGGAATTGAAAAAGATATGGTTGCCAGGTAAAATTCCAAAAAATGGTAGGTCTTTGAGAGTTTCAGGAAATTTACCACAATTAGATTTGCAATCTGACTATTGAAAATGATTATTAAATCTAAAAGGCATAAAAAAATATGGTTCCTAGGTAAAATTCCCCAAAATAATGGGTCTTTGAGAGTTTCAGGAAATTTACCAAAATTAGAATCAAAGATTCTTTCAACCTGACAGTTGAAATTAATCATTATAACTCTAAATAATTGAAAAAGATATGGTTGCTAGGTAGAATTCCAAAAAATAATGGGTCTTTGAGTTTTTCAGGAATTTTACCAAAATTAGAATCAAGGTTTATTGCAATCTGACCATTGAAATTATTTTAAAACTATAAGGCATCAAAAAAGATATGGTTGCTAGGTAAAATTCCTAAAAATAATTGGTCTTTGAGAGTTTCGCGAAATTTACCAAAATTAGAATCCTATTTTTGAAATCTTAGTGTTCATACTAGCTGATGACATTAAAATATTGCTTAATTATAAAACTTCATGTTGAAATTTAAAAAATTATTAGTCTTTGACATTTTCAGGAAATTTACCAAATTTGGCACCGGGTCTAAATTCCAAAAGCTTAGAACGTATTCAAAGAGCAATTCCAATAATTCCTCATGAAAATATAAACCACAAAATCGAAATTATAAATAAAGTTCCAGTCGTTCTGATCAGTACTAATCGTTTAAAATTTTTAGGCCCCTTAAGGGCATGCTCCCAGGGGTCATACCAAAAGTCCGCTATCATCAGTAAATAAGATGCATATAATCGAACTTGCATACAAAGTTTCAGCTTCCAAACATGAATACTTCAGAAGATTTCGCTTATTACTGGGTATCTCGAAATACATTTTCGCTCATTTTTCCGCCCTGTGGGCAAATTTCAAAATTCCGAAACCTTCGGCACAGACAACTTTTATATTGTTACTTATACCCTTATTACAAGGTTTCTGCGATTTAAGGTGTAAGAGAAGTTCCAGCGGAATCGATTTTTTTTGTTTTTTTGGACCCCCTAGAGGCCAAGCCCTTAGGGGTCATACCAAAGTTCCGACACCCTCTGTGAAGTTGCTACATAATATGTGAGTCCATATCCGAGTTTCAACTTTCTAGCCCAAATGGCCTTTGAAATTTCTTCAATTATTGGATATCGCGAAAATTTGTAAAATAAAAAAATAAAAATTTTAGATATTTGCGAATTTGCAATTTTTGTCTCCATTTGGCCCCACATAGCTTGGAAAGGAAATGAGTTACAGAAATATTATTGTTAGTATATACTACCTTTTCATTAAGAATCCATTGCGAAAAATCGCATCAAAATCGGGATATTTTTTTCACCTTTTTACCCCTTTTGATCCCCATTTTTCACGTGAACCGTACATTAAACGTGAAATATTCTTCGGCTAAATATATGAAAACACACTCCGCATTCTATCAATCCAAATAGGCGGTCTTAAACGCATTTTTTATTCAGATTGAATTTATATATTATTTTGGCCAAAAATCGAAAACTTTTTCGATATATTTAGTTCAGTTGAAACTTATTTCATTGGTAAAATATACAAAAAAGATTAGACACATGTTAAAGAAACTTATGAAGTCCACATACGCAAGGCCAATTGAACTCAGGCAATATTCAAATTTGAAATCATCTCAAGTTTCGGTCATCCTAAGATGAAACATAAATCAAACTACGGTCATCTCAGTTTGGAGTTACAGTCATCTTATCAATATTTTAGATTGGACATTACGGCTTTATATTGATTTTCCCTGCAAACATTTTAATTTCCTTTATAATAAATCGTCATTAACCAAGGAAAAAATGCAATGTCAATTCACATAACTCTACAGAAGTTATTTTATGTAGAAAATGAAATCCAAGCCGATTCCTCCTCCGCCATATTGAGATGCCCGTAACTGCAGTTACGGTCATCAGCTTTACCCCAGTGATTGGCAGACAAATAGAAAACAAAGTGCGAAACGAAACTTGTCAACATAGAAAAGTATAAAATAGAGAACTCAAAACTGGAATGGTCTGCATGATCTACTCCACGAGACATATCTGTCACAGTTCCAAAATTCATTCAGATTCAATATCTTTATCCGGTAATTATGTTTACTAGGAGCATCGTTCAAATCTGTCTTCTCGTGATGACAAACTTTAAGATCTCTTTTGTGTATTCAGTATACAGCAAATAGATATGCGTCCTCTTTATTACGGCTCTTAAAGAGGGTTCCTCAACTTACCATCTACATTTATTTCAGATTTGGTTGAATATATATGATAAAATATACCCTGAATTTTTTATTATGGTTTTCCATATTGTTTGATTTTAGTGCTGCTGATGAGAAGTTATCACTTGAAACACGTGTACAGCATAACAAAATTTACTGTTCAGTTTTGCAACTGTGGAATTTTGTATTTTGAAGCACTATCTCATCTGCGGGAGTAGGACAGATAGTTGAGGAATATTGGTCAGTATTGGATGTACCAAATAAGTATAATATGTGATTTTATACACTTTCACAGCCATAGACCATTGAATTAGATTATCCTAATTTAACTGTTCCTTTACTTATGTTGCAATTCATACCATACCTCCCGACATCTGTAAATGAGTATGTTTAATACAATCGATATTCACTCTTTCAATGTGCTGTTACCACAGTATTTATCCCCTTGCATTAAAGTGTAACACATGTTATTAAAGAGAAGAATAATGATGTTTGTCCACTCGGTTTATGCAAAACGGGCTGCATATTAAGCAAACGACCATTTTCATTTGCTATATATCAGTTGCTTCATATAACTGAACACTGTATACAATTATTTATCTTGCACATTTCTTTTTTCTCGGTAATTGGCAACTTTAAAGAACAGTTTCTACTTGAAAACCCATAGAGATTGCGATCATTTTTTCCTGTCAAAGCTTCAAGACACTATAAAGCATATAACTTATTTGTCCCTTACATCACGGTCCTAAATCACTGTAAATCTCAAAATAAGCAAAGTCCCCTTCAGCGATGCCGGTTGGGGACTAACAAAATCGGAATTTGAGGGTGCGTTTTAAACTCCCAGATTACATTTAGCTGTTAAACACCTACGAAGAAATACTTATGTAATAGTAACCATCGTACAAGGCTGCATCGAGATTTACAGACTGATAAGGACAGTTTGTCTTGTCACAGCCATTGCAAGAGAATCGCATCATGCAAACTGCACTTTTAGATTTACAATGAATGAAAAAAATGTGTATTTGTCTCAAGTTGCTGTGGTCTGGAGCTTCGATATCATACAATGTATTTTTATGTAGGAAACGACTTAAGTCTCAATTGTCCTTTTATGGGTTATTTGAGTTTGAGTTTATTGAACATGTCTGTCAAGTTCTTTGGTTTCTGAAAAAATAAAAGGGGCAGTGTAGGTTCGGTATCTAGTTATTTTATTTGTTTTCTTTTGTATTTGTATGATAAAACCAAGAAACGGTCGACATATCAACTGTTTTTTGTTTTCGTGTAAACTTTTTTAGTATTTAGTTATGCTATATTATGCCCACAAATGGTTTATACACCTCAGGATCCAGTACGCCGGTACTTTAGGTCTTCATTCCTCCCTTATTATACGCCATCTGAGAAATATAACAAACCAACAAATACATATATTTAGCCATGCACACTAGACTTGTTCCAAAACCATTAGCTCAAAATACATGTGTATCACAGATGAGAAAATAAATACCCTCCAAATGCAATATCCATAATAAAAAAATAAAGGGCTACGCCGAGCGCAGCATGATACGACCGCAGCATGTCGACCACTGAAATTTCAACAAAGGTAGTTTAAAGTGAATGTGGACACAGTAAAGAGCTTGACACAATAATTAGATGGACACAAAAAGAAGCTAGACACAGTTATTTGCTAGAAACAAAATAGGGAAAAAACCCTTTTGATTACTTACTGATAAAAAACCGTGAGAGCTATGCAAAATATGTACTATCAACTAAAACTTTACATCCATAGAAATTCAAAGAAAAAAATCCTTCGAAATCTGATGAAAAATAAAGATATGACACATTTAGAAAAATTGCAATTTTGGCCCCTTTGACCCCTTGTAGCTCCGAAACAGTAAGAGCTACAAAAAAATCTGTTGACATACTACTGAAAGCTTATATCAAGAGGAATCCAAAGAAAAAAATCCCATCGAAATCCAATGAAAAATAAAGATTTGACATATTTAGAAAAATTGCACTTTTGGCCCCTTTGACCCCTTGAAGCTCAGAAACGGTAAGACCTACAAAAAATCCGTTGACATAATACTGAAAGCTTAGCTCAAGAGGAATCCAAAGAAAAAAATCCCATTGAAA